>CM031241.1:1400210-1497908 GCA_018340775.1 Taxus wallichiana var. yunnanensis | reverse complement strand
TATAGAGAATGGAATACAATCGATGCTTGCAACAAAGGATCAATCAAATGGCTTTCAGAAAGTTCTATCAAACTTGAGGTGTCCATACTCATAGCAGTTACAGATTACTGATCAAGTTAAAGCTTCATCAAGTTATAAGAATAAAAGAATGGCAGAGAATCTGAAGACCGAACTTCATCAAAATGAACAGTCAACGTATTGAAAGCCAAATGTGAGTCAAGAATCCGAGGTTATCAAAAGTAAAAAACTCAAGCACAATGATCAAGTAAATACAGTCGACATACCCAAGGCCGAACCATAAAGAAGCATATACAACCTACTCAACAAAAAGTCGAGTTCATGATGTAAATGTAACCAAGGAGGCCGAGTTTATAGAATATATAGTTACAGGTGAAGCCAGGGCCGAGGTTATGAATACACAAGAGGCCAAATCAAACAAAGATACAAGTCATGTTCAATAAGGCCAAACAATCATGGTTATAAAAAAATGCAGTCATAAGGGAAGAGGTCGAAGGCTGTATTTCGAGATCAATCAACATAGGATAAGTTTCAAAGGCCCATGTTTTCATATTAACACTTGCAGAGAGTCGACAGACTGAAGAACTTACCGCATTATAATAGCAAGGCCGAAGAAGGAAACAATGGCAGCTGTCTCCCTTGCAAGCTCCTGTTCGAGCTCATGAAGCTGAATGATAGAAACAGAAAAACCAGAGAGAAAATGCAAGGTTGTGTCATTGTACAATGATCAAAGGAGCCACTAAAAATAGATTGAAAATGATCCACAGGATTCGTAAAGGGAATGGGTCACAAAAGGAAGTGTATACCTTCAAGAAGCATTTAAAAAATGAGGTCAAAGTACAGACCAACATCGAAATAATGCCATCCAAGCTAAACAATCAAGTGTGTAGGCTCCAGAATCGTCAAAGAACAATGCCAAAAGCCACCATTTTTCAGAAAACGCAGAGCTGGAGAAATTTTTCTAGGGCTTCGCCATGGTCATCAAAAATGCAAATGAGCTCAACAGAATGCCTTTTCCCCCATAAGCTCCAAAAAACTCATGACCTAACCGTGGTTATGAAATCCAATGGCACAGATCGCTTCGAAGTTAATCGAATGGCCAAGACCAAGTCAACAATTCAACCATGATCAATGAAATCGACGGCCCAGACCAAAGTGGCAGTAATCCAATGATCCAGATCAAAAGAACAATCAATGCATAAGTACCATACAACATCCAATGGCCAAGATGAAGTCAGGAGATCAACGGTTCAAGAAAACTGCCGCCCAAATGATAAGGGCAATATTAATGCCAAGAAGATCAAGGGATAAGATTGAACAATGCACCTTCGTAATCAATGGCCGAGATCAAGTATGCCATGGATCGTGATAAATATGCCAACAACCAACATTAATACCTTCGCAGGGTCAGATCAACAGCCAAGGACTGAACAAAATCAATAATCAAGAATACGCCAAGTGTCACGAGATAAAGGCAACTGGTAGGCCAAAGTATCACCGCCCCCCAAGTATTACCAAAAATAGATATGGTAGCCCCCCTTTGACTAAGGTGGTGGTAATATTTAAAAAATATAAATTATAAACCATAGTTTGGTGGCATTACAATATGCCAAGGGGTAATAATTTTTATATGCATGCCCAATGAAGACAAATTGCCAAAATAGACCTTTCCATGCACCAAGAAGGGACAGAACAGATGTCCACATCAGAGAATAAAGCAACATGTTGCATGTGAAAGACTTGCATTACAAGCAATATTTGTAATTCTTTTTATTAGTTTTCCTTTAAAATAAGAGTCAACTTCAGTTTGACTATGTATTTGAGTGATGCTCATGGCCTTAGAGCCTCTTTTGTAATAGATCATTATTATCCGTAATAAAAATAACAAAGGGATAATAATAGATCTAATGGGTGAGTTCACTCTTAGGCTTATTTTTAGGAAACACTTTTGCTATATATTGTAGTGCTATTTAGGTTTCACAACCGGAAGAGGAATAAATATTTTAAAAGGGATTACAAAATAAAAATGTCTTCGGTCATATAAAAACCAAACCATTCAATATATAAAAAAGAATATGTGACTCATGGTAGAGAAAAATGTGGTTTAAGATAGAAGAAGCGAAAAATACACAAAAAAATTTTTAGACAAGAAGATGAAAAAGGGAACCCGTTTAAAAGACACAAAAGGCACGTCCGAACATAAAAATGGGTTTTGAAAGGAATAAATATTTTAAAAGGACATATTACGAAAAATGTGGTTTTAAAACACAAGAACAAGGTGAATACAGATGCAAGGGTTCAAGGGAAAGGCAAGTGACATATTACGATGTAAAACACAATCAACTAGTGGGTGCAAGTGCCCGCAACACATACAATACAATAACATAAATTCTTTTGATAAACACTGTTTTAGTTGTATATGATATTTTGACGTGCTTGATAATGTTTGTTAAATCTCTATATTCTCTCTAAAACACAATATCAACGAGATTCTATCTATAACCTATTTTATTTGTCTCTTTTGATTCCGTCCTTTGTGGGCCTCCTGATCTACACTCGCACCCATTATCTATCCACAATCACTATTTTTTGTCTTTTTGTGCGCCCCAAATGTGATTACAATCACTGCCTCAACTTACCATTCAAAAAAATGTCTAGGAATCGAGCACTCAAACTAGTAAATTAGTGCTGTGCGTGTTGTATTCTAATTTCAAGAGCTCATTTTCGTGATTACAAAATAAAAATAAACCCTAATATATATTTCTCTGGTTTATTTAGTTTTTTCCAAATGCATTCAATGAAAGAAATTCCAAAAACTAAAAAAAGTGGGAATATGAAATTTCTAAATTTGAATTTCCACTTCTTAAAGTGAAAGTGTGGGATTTTGATATTTCAAATATTGGCATTTAATGCGAGGGATTTTACATATCGTACTTTGAATTCACCCATCATTAATATTTGCATTTAATTTGGGGCATATCGTGGGATACAGGAAATCAAATTGATTAATTTTACCTACTTTAGAAACAAGTGGGACAACGAAAAAGTTTCTTTGTGAACACTAAATCCGATACAACATCAAATATTTATTTGAGCATAATAAAAAACCATTTAGAAAATAGAAGTGAACATTAGAAAAAAAATTTTTAATTTTAATAGAGTGATATACGCCTCGTTAATTATTAATTTTTATCGAGTGCAACTTCGATATTTTTTAAAAATATAATGTGTGTTAATTGGGGGATAGCATGGGATACAGGAAATGAAATTTATTAATTTTACCTACTTTAGAAACAAGTGGGACAACGACAAAAGTTTCTTTGTGGACTCATAGGAAAATGACAATTATTAATTTCAGCATAATAAAAAACCATTTAGAAAACAAAAGTGAACATTAGGAAACAAAAAAATTTAAATTTTAAGAGAGTGATATATGCCTCGTTAATTATTAATTTTTATCTACTGCGAATTTGATATTTTATAAATATAATTCACGTTAATTTGGGGGATAGCGTGGGATACGAGGAAATAAAATTTATTAATACTACCTACTTTATAAACTGGTGGGATAACGTCAAAATTTCTTTGTGAACTCATGGAAAACGAAAATATTAATTTAAGCATAATAAAAACCATTTAGAAAATAGAAGTGAACATTAGGAAACAAAAAATTTAAATTTTAAGAGAGCGATATACGCCTCGTTTATTATTATTTTTATCGAGTGTGAATTCAATATTTTTTAGCTATCGTCTGTGTTAATTAAAAAAAAATCCAATAAAATGTGGCATCTTGCAAGTTTGAACTAGTTAATTACACAATTATATAATTGACTCATTTATTAAGAAAATTTTAATTAGTGATAGAATTAACAAAAACAATTTTTACCTATAAAAAATGCATTATTAAGTTGTAATGGTAATCCATTAAAATGTTGCACGTGGCATGAAATTTCTAATATATCTTGTGATCATCTATATTTTGGAGTTATTTACGCTTTACTTTAGAAAAACTAAAACATAATTTTATGCTTCACCATATTTTGAGAGTACCTTATAGATAGGAAAGAAAATAACGACCGTTAAGCTCCATTAGAATGATATTTTTGCAACACCGAATTCAAAATAATAAATACTTAGATTTTATAGGGGATCAGGGTATTCTCTTCAGCACATGTTAATGAACAACTTGACATGTCGTATGTTGTCCATTCTATTTGTTGAGCAAAATCCTAGCGGTCGCTAGCCTCTACAACTCCTAGGTTTCATTTCCAACAATGTAAATAAATATCTCTACAATTTTTTGATCACTAGTATTTTCATTAACTATAATCTTATCTTATTGACTATACATTCCTTCCATAACCAAGTGTGGCACTACATACCATTGAAAGATATCTCAACTTCTATATTACTCATAAGTTTTTTTGTGTCTAACACATAATTTATATTGGTTCGTATCAAGTAAAATACTTAGCGACCACTAAGCTCCATTACTTGAACAAGATCAATCAAACAAGTGCATGTGAAAGAAAATGTTTAGTGACCGCTAAGCTCAATACTTACCAAAATGAATGATTACATGAAAATAGGCTAAAAATTTTCTTGATAACATAGATGCTTTATGAACAAATCATAGTAATAGATATTAGCGGTCGCTAGGCATTTTCCATAATATATTTTGATGATAGATATGTGAGATATGGACAATTTTTATTATTAAAGCTATGGAGGTATTTACATAGTCAGGAAGAAAGATGATTACTAAAAATGTTTTCAGGGTGCTCATATAACATCATAGGGATTACTAGGCACACACCTTTGCATCTTTTATTTTTTACACATCGGTGTGCATCAATGAAAATGATTAGCAACCGCTAAGTTCTGCTACTTGTTAGGAGGAGTAGATTAGTGGCCACTAGGCTCAACTAATTTTTTATTTTGAATATAGAGATCAAACAACATTTGTATTAAAGAAAATGCTTAGCGACCGCTAAGCTTGAATACTTACAGGAAGGAATGATTTGCAAGGAAAACTAGGCTAAACAATATCTTATTTTGAACATAGCGCTCTAATAACATATCATAGTAATAGATATTATTGGGCGCTAGGCATTTTTCATGAAATTTTTAGATGCAAAAAATATGTGATATAAAAATTTTTATTGTTGAAAGCTATGGAGGTCTTTGAGAAAGTAATAGATTAGTGGCCTCAAGGCTAAAATGTTTATTAATTTCAAAAATAGAGATAAAAAATAGTTCGTATAAAAGAAATGCCTAGCGACCGCTAAGCTCGAATACTTACAGAACATACATGCTCTACGCTTATTGTTTATTGTTAAATGAGAAAGGAATAGATTAGCGGCCTCTAGGCTAAACTATTTCTTAATTATGAAAATAGAGATAAAAAAAGTTTGTATTATAGAAAATGCTTAGTGACCACTAAGCTACGATACTTACAGAACATAGCACTTAGATAACAGATCATATGAATGGATGAAATGGTGTCGCAAGGCATTTTTCATGTCGGTTTGTATAAAAGAAAATGCATAGCGACCGCTAAGCTACATTACTTACTAAAAGGAGTGGCTTGGCGCTCACTAGGCTCTACTATTTCTATTTTTTAAAAATATCGACCTAATAAAAATCATTGTCTATCTTAGTGACAAAGATAAGAGTTAGAGCATAATAATATAAGTACATATTTTAAACTGAAGATGTATCCGATCATCTTGGCCTGCATATTTCCAGAAATAACCCGTTAAACAAAATAGTCCTAAACGTTTTACTAAAAATGGAGGGCAAAGATGAACATGGGTCTTGCTCAAGAATGAATGATCCGAGTCCATGAAGAGAAATGCATGTTTTATGTTTACCAATTATTTGTTGATGAGAAGGCTATCGACCACTATCCTCTATATTGTCGATGAATCTATTTTAACAATGCAAAAAAACAATCTCAACAGGTTTGAAGTCATTATTTGTAATTATATTATATTCGATGGACTATCCTTGGTAGAGCCAAGTCCTTGAATACAAACCTTCGAGAAGGATGACTAATGACTAGAATTTTTGCAACCGATAAGCGTCGTTAGTTAGTGAAAGGGAAGGCTTTGCTATTGCTACGATCGACAATTTCTTGTAATTAACATAGCCACGTAGTATGGCAATGTTAGATCATCGTAATAGATGTACATCATTTAAACCTAAAGACATGTTATGTCCATCTTGGCCTTGCATATTTTCTTAAAATCATCCTTCAAAGAAAATAGACCTAAAGGATCAACCACATACGCAGGCGAAGGTGAACAAGATTCTCGCGTAGTATTAAATGATAGACTTCTATTGCATTGATCAAATCTTTCTGATATAGTATGCCCAATGGTGTGTTTGATAAAAAAATAAAAATTTTTGGCCTAGGAAAAACAAAAATTTGGGTCTAAGTGCTATATGTGCATGTCATCCTCTCTCCAATCCTCGAAGCTAGTTTGGAAAGATAGCCGTGAAAAAAAAAAGGAAAAGGGTGACCTTCTTCCAGATGCTAATCACATAATTAATAACATGACTAATGACTAGAATTTTTTTGGAATGTGTTTTTGGATTGATAGAAGTTGATAATGTTGATTGATGTAAGAGAAGTGTGGTTGTGCAGATATGTAGTAAATTTTGAGAAGTTGTTTAACAAATGCGGAAGGTGTTATTACAGAGAATGTTGAAGAGGGTATTGAGAAAAGAATGTTAGTGGAAAGCATGTTGTGTATAATTTGTGTAGAAGGAATTGTCTATAACCAACCCTGTCGATACAATATTGTATCGATCAATTTTTTTCCAATATAGTGGTTGTAGTGCCCAACTATATGATTTGTATCATGAAACAAGATGAAGTATGGAAGTTTTAGACTATTTTCATTAAATTTTAAGTAATGAGTTTTTTTTTTGTTCAAGACCACACCGATATTTGTTATTTCAAAGGAAAGAAACAGAAGGGAATTGTCTATCCTCGAGACTTGTCTAGATCTTGATGGCATGATCAAGATTTTCACCCTACTGGTCAATAATTCATAGTGGTGGCTTAAATTTTTTTGCTTTTCTTATCTTGTGATGTTTTGTAATCGGATGTACTCCTAGGATTTTTGTCTACCTAGTTTGAACTTGTGGCTTTGGGGCGTGCTTCCATACCACCATTTTTTTGGTGAATATTCTTATATCATTTTACTTGTTAATATAATATAAGATGTTATTCATAAATAAAACACACCATCAATCCCAAATTAGTAAATTAAAAGTATATGTAAAAATTATTGAGATTACTCGAAGGACCAAATATAGAATTTTTATTTTCAATGATTATTAATAGTTTGAAGATTAAATTGTGTAGTATCATGATATTGATTACCGAGGTTGTCCCCGACTGTAGATTACGGACCATGTTCCCACCCAATGTAAATTAATAAATGTATGAATCAATAAATTAAAGTTGGAACATTGTTGGTCCATTGTTGTTAATGACTTGAATAGTAATGAATTAATTATTGGAGGTGACTCTCATATTATTGCTAATGCCGCCATAAAAAAACTTGTGTGAATAAAATTCCTTTTTTATGCTTTCATTAATTACAGATTGGACCTTAAATCTTATATATTGGGAGGCTACTAAATAGGTGGATTTTATAGAAAATCATGGGTTTTCAAAGCATTTTGTGATAAGATTGGAAATAAATATGTTGATCACCCTAGACTCATCACCTTTTCCAATAAAGGTCGATATTAAAGCCCCTAGCAAGCTTGTATTAATTACAAGCATGTGATGACATAGTCACTCCATATATTTATCGATCGATCTCTTCCTTATTTTCACACCTTTTGGGTTTATTTCACTAGATTTCATTTCATCTGTCATGGCCTTTCCAATGTTTCCTTTCATGCAATTTTTTCGCATCGATGCGTGAAATGGCATTTTATACCAAAATTTTGCGTCGTCGTTTGAAATCCATTTTTGAATTGAAATAAAGAAAGACTTGGTTTGCTATTGAGGGAGTTCTTGGAGATGATTATCTTTCTCTAGAGGGATGTCGAGGGTAAATGTGGAAGTTCTTTGATGTTTTTTTTCATCTTCTTATCATACACCCGGCGAAGGATTGGGCTTTGGAGATGGGTCATCATTGGATCAAGCCAACGTATAGGGTTGGCATGGAAGTGGAAATGGAAAAAACCATGAGTGCATCATGGCCCTTGCTATCTGAGGCTCATTATAAATAGGAATTTTTTTGGTGGACGTGGCCATTTTTTCAGAGTTGTACAAATGGTTTGATGTCCTAATGCGATTCGTGTTTGGTGTGTCCAAATGGGGTGAGACACTCGAGGTGGGACATAGTTCACTCCCCTTTCTTGACTAGATGATATGTTTTCTCCGCTACAAGAGGAACCGACATGTTGGGATCTTCTTCACCAAAAAGGTTGTGAGGCATACGATTGGTTAAAGAGTTGGGCTATTGTTGGAAAAGAGCATCTTTTTCAGAACCACATGCGGAAACTATTTTCATCCCCATTAAAGTGGAGGTTATAGAGGTGTCATCTGATTCAAATAAATAAGTGCTTCTAAAAACATGTTAGGATGTAACTTTTTTTTGGTTGTTATATAGCCTTTTCAGTTCCATTGTTACCAAATCATCTTGTCTATCTTATTGGTCTGGGTTTTTTTTGTATTCCAACCACTTGTGTTTTTGGCATAGGCCCTTAAGCATTTTTTCACCAAAGTATTGTTGGATTGTTTGGGTTTTTAGACTGATCCTCTCATTGTATCTGTAATGTAAAGGGAAAGGGACCCTTCAACCCTCCTTTAGTTATAAAAATCAAGAAATCATTAATATTTTTTTTTTTTGTGCGTTGCACTAAGCAATTTCAACAATTAATCGCTATTAAATTTGGTTTGTTTAAAGATGTCAATTTGTTGCTAGAAGTGAAGAATAACGGCCTAGCATCAATATATTATAGAATATCTTTCTATCAATGTAAAAAAAAATTGTACAACTTTAGGATAGAGGAGCTAATAGTGGATTGATGGTTATCTTCCCATCACTTTAAAAAAATTGAGTTACACTACATCATTGTGGAAACCTGGAGGTCTTCACTTTGAAAGATATGGAGGTCTTTGAGAAAGGAATAAATTTAATTCTCTTGCCCTAATAATAAATATTGTAAATGGATCTCTATTTCTTTTATAGAAACCTCTCCTACAACAATCTATCTGGGGAAATTCTGTCATTAATTTTTTTTCATGTTTTCCTCCATACAATTGTAGATATAAACACAATTTTTCTCTCGTGTACCAATTCAATTTTGTTTCTTATGGTTTTTGGATATCACCAATTAACTGATGCAAGAAATAGTAGTTGTCTTTTAAATAGCTCGGGTTCTAGAGACATTCTTCTATTGTTATCAAAAATTTGGAAAACTTGGATATGTATGATGTTGTCTAACAAAATTGTGGCCCAATGCAATGAACAACATCCATCTCAAAATCGACAATTGTTTTCATATATTAGGTTTAGTACTACTATTGTGCATAATTATAGCTCTGTACCATTCAAATCATCCAAAGGTATTTACAAAAGGATCTACAAACAACATGGAGCAAGGTGTTAAAACTAACATGGAAAGACATGATTTCATATTGTATAGATTATCAGATGACAAATTGAAAGCAATATCATATTATAATTTATTTATTGACACATCTATTTGTTACATTTAGGTTCTCAAGGTTGGTCATACTACACATGAACATGGTTCTTTACATGTACGATGACATAATGACAATCAAAAAATCTTAAAGAGAAATATGTAATTGGCTATGGTGCTACAAGCAATCTTTATAAATGTGATCTAAAGAATTCTAAGCCAATTGCTATAAAGAGAATGTACATTCACTACCCACTAAACTTTATTGCATTTGAAACTGATGTGGAAATATTGGAAGCATCAAGCATCAGAATCTTGAGAGTATGCATGGATGTTCACTTTCTCCACTTGGAAACTTGATGTTTTATGATTACAAGGTAAATGGAAGTCTCTGGGACATCCTACATGGTGAGTAAAATGATTATGTTATGAAGAAAAATGGAACTATACATTGTAGATTCATTTTTGAAATAGAAGTGTCTAATCAACCTCTAACCTTCATATTAAAATGGATTTTGGAAAATCTAACAAGTGTTTTATTAATTTTTATTTTCATATAGGATCATCAAAGAAGATTAAGCTAGACTAGAACAATCGGATAAAGATTGCTCATGGTGCTGAAGAAGGATAGCCATATCTTCATTATGATTGTAACCCACACATTGTTTATAGGGATGTGAAGACTTCTAACATTATTTTGGATTATAATTTTGATGTAAAATTTGTCAGAATTTGGCATTGCCAAGTGCATTTCCTCGGCCAAACACCACACCTCTACCTATGTTATGGGTACCATTTGTTACATTGACATAGAATATGCAAGAACATCAAGGCTGAATAAGAAATTTGATGTATACAATTACAAGATTGCTCTTTTGGAGTTCCTGATGGGAAGGAAGATGTGGCTAATAACTCAAATCTACCAAATCAATCCACTTCCAATACTAGTAGTAGTACACTTATATTTGCCTGCTCGTAAATACTAGTCTCTACTTTGATAGCACCTCCACTACTACTTTACTCAACACTACTTGTATCCAAACCGGCAAGTCCCATTCTAGAGGCAACAAATGTATTCATGTTTTGTGTAAATAAAATTGTCCACAAAAGGAGATGACTCCTCGTATAAGATTTACAATTGTATATGTATGAATTTGTAACAAATTTGAAATGTATAGATAGAACCTTTCAATGTAAAGATGATGACAGATCAATTTTGTTATTTCTTGACTCACAAAGAATACAATTGTGGCACAATGAGTGTTTTGATTGATGTAAACTATAAAATAATGGTTCAATGTATCTTTGAGGGTGTAAGACAACGTTTCTCACAAACATTTTTCTTGCATTGTGTCAAGGATTATTTCATTTTCTTGCTCATGGAAGTGACTCATTGTTTATATGGAGAATGGAACAATTTACAAGCATAAATTCTACTATTTTTCAGAGTAATAGAATTTTTGATATACATAAACTCCCAACTATGTTGTTTGATTTTAATGATTACTCGGAGATATAGTTTATAATAATAAACACTAGTGAACTTGTACAATCTAAAAAAACAATACTTGAGTTGTTACAAGGTATATTTTGGGGTGAGAACGTAATTTTATTGTGAGTTCCACTAGAAGTCAAAAAAACACCACTAACATTTAAGGCCAATGTCAAATTTAAGGATATGTGCTGAAAGTGTGTGCCTCACACTTTCAAAGTTTGAGATTCACACTCTAAAAGTGTGAGTGTGAGACTTCACACTTTCAAAGTGTGAATCTCAAGCTTTGAAAAGTGCGAGGCTCACTTTCAAAGTGTGAGGATCAGATTATTGAGAGTGCTGGGATATCACTTGAAAGTGCGAGGCTTGGATTTTTAGAGTGTGGGGCTCACACTTAGAAATTGTGAGGCTCTCGGAATTTAAAAGTGTGAGCCCCACACTTTCAGAGTGTGGGGCTCATAAATAAACTTTAAGTGCGAGGCTCGTAACTTTGAAAATGTGTGCCTTGCACTTTCTAAGTGTGAGTCTTGTATTTTTTTCCATTTGAAAGTCCACGGTTCGCACTTCGAACTTGCTATTGCAGGTATTTATTATTAGTTTTTTATTTTTAATTTAATACAATGGGATCATGACTTATAATAGTTATGGTCGCTAACCTTACATCGAGGCTTTTTCACTTTCATTTAATATAATGGGATCATGACTTATAATAGTTAGTAGCAACTAACCTTACATTGAGGCTTTTTCACTTTCATTTAATACAACGAGGCTCATGAATTACAATAGTTAGTGACCACTCACCTTAGATCGAGGCTCATGACTTATAATAGTTAGTGACTTCTCACCTTACATCAAGGCTCATGACTTATAATAGTTAGTGACCGCTCACCTTACATCGAGGCTCATGAATTATAATAGTTAGCGACCGCTCACCTTAATACAACAGGCTCACCAAATAATAGTTAAGACATCTCATGACTTTGAACTAGCTTTTGCAGGAAGTTATTATTAATTTTTATTTTTATTAATCCAATGGGCTCATGCCTTATAATAGTTAGTGGTTTCTAGCCTTACATACTCTCAACATTGAAAATCTAAAAAATGGCATGAAATTGGAATCCAATAATAGTGAAATTGGAACTAGAATAATTCCAATAATGACAATATTGGAATCCAATATTGCTACTAATGGATTCCAATAATAGTAATAATGGAATCCAGTATAGACAAAAATGGAATCAATATACGTAAAAACGGAGATGGATTTCTTCCAATACTTGAAATACTAGAGTCTCGAACCTATGAATAGAAAAAAATAATAGTCTTAAAGGGTAGATTTGGATATTGAATTGATGCAACCATTTGGGGTATTTATTTTGATCAAGAAGGGAATATTTTTGTTGATATGTGTATATTGCGAAACCAATTATTGTAGTACAAAAAGTTAGAGTAACATTATACAAAGGCATAACCTTAGGCATTGGCTCCAACACATAGTTTGTAGTGCCCACTTCCCTTTGACACCTTTTGATACTAATCATGATATTGTTGATTATAATATAGACATGATTATGAACCATATTATAATATGATGATAGATGTAGATCATGGATTATTGTTGACTTGATTCAATTGTGATGCATGATGATTATTTGAGCTATTTTGGATATTGATAATGGTATATTGTTTGACATGGTTATATTATGGATGTTGTGCGGACTTGTGATATTTCGATATTGTGAGTAGACCTAGATATGGAAATTATTGGATGATGATATAAATGTTGAGTAAAATTACAAATGATATTGCTAGATTGCTTTGATGTTGTTGTGATTCATATATCTAGATGATTTTTGTATTTATATTTATATTACTTTGGATGTTCTGATATGGCAACGAGGCCGAAGGAGGTATTTGTGTTTTGTAGGTTAAATATCACAACAAATATCAGGGGATTAGAGACCAACCACATTGGAATTCTAGATGAATTCAACAAGGTCACCATGGAAACTAGTATTTGTTTGTGTGTGTTAGGGATTCCCATGGGGGGGATCACCTTTAAATGTGACCAAGGGGTTTTATGTATTTCTTTTAATTTGGTCCCTTTGTTTATGTTTGTATGTGTTTATTTTGTGATGTTTTTACCCCTTTCATTAATTATTAAATGGTGTGTAAATATTGTGAGTAATCATATTGTTAAAATAAATAAATCAAAGAAAGTAATTAATAGAGTTGTTGGCCTTGAATTAAAGTGTTGTAAGAGATGTGTAAGTTAACTTTTGAGTGTAAAACACTCCACCTTCTTGGAAATTGAAATGGTCCTTGGAGGTTGTTTTTGGAGACTTAAGGGACAAGTTAAACTTGTCCCATACCTCTTAATTTAATTACCAACCATACCTACGGTTGGGGAGTTGATATTAGACTTTTATAATGCTTTTTGAGAAGGAAAATTGTAGGTTTTAATTGCACTTTTCTTACATGATTTAATGCCAATCCTTTGGGGTGTGGGTTGGATTTGAGTGTGTAAGTAGACTATCATACTATTCACCCACATATTTATTACGCTTTGGTGAATGAAGTTGACTTTTGGGGTTGGGGTTGAAGAGGTGTAATATGGCATCCTAAGTGGATCTGTTTCATCCTCTTCCCTTCCCTCTTCTATAAAATTTGAATGGCTTGCATTGTTTTGGGGTTGCTTGATTTTGGAGACTTTATTCTTGGGCAAATTATTTTGTTGTTTTAGAGCTCTTGCTTGGAAGAAGTTTTTGGAAGATTGTTGCATGCTTGAGCTTGGTTGTTTTGGATTGCTTGCATTGGGATAAATCTGTTGTTTTGGAACTTGGAACAACTCCATCATGGAGAGGTAAGAGCTTGGCTCTGGAAATGTTTCTCTTTTGTTTATAAAGAGGTTCATGTGCGAATGTTTTGGCTTGTTTGTGGGTTGTTGGGTAGATGGCCTAGGAATAGTGTAGGAGAAGACTATAGGGTTAATTTGTGGGAGACACAAGTGCATTTAGGGAGGTATAAGGGTAGAGGGAGTTGGGATTTGGGTTCCACCTTACAAAGAAATAGCTTGCATTTCTTTACTCGTTATGGGGTGCCATAAGAGATTGGGGAGACATAAGGAAATGTGAAGAATAAGGGGTTGGGGAAGGCATAAGGGCATGCCAAGGATTTGAAATTATTATATATATATATATATATATATATATATATATATATATATATATATATACATATCTTGGTGGTTTGTTCTAGGTGGTGACACTCATTTCCCCTTTGGGAGGTATAAGAAACATCCCCCATAGTTTCTTGCTCCTTTGGCTTGCTTGATGAAGCCTCAGTAATGTGTGTCATGTTTTAATGTAGTTGTAAACTACATTTTGTTTTGACTGTGTTTTAATGTGATTATGTTGTCTATGTGTTTGTGGAATCCTGTTGTTGCCATGAGTTGGATCACATATTTTATTGCATTGTGGTTGGGGCTCGGGGCCAATGAAGAAGGATGGCTTCTCCTCTTCATTGGATGTCTTGGTTGGGTGGAGAGTGTTTCCTTTCCCTTGCCTTTGTTGTGATCAAAATTGGAGTATGATGGATCTGCATGTTGTTGTTCTGGAGCAAAGGAAAAAGATAGTTTTGACAGTCCCTTGTGAGAGTTCTT
The DNA here is from genome assembly GCA_018340775.1 of Taxus wallichiana var. yunnanensis. Lineage (NCBI taxonomy): Eukaryota > Viridiplantae > Streptophyta > Pinopsida > Cupressales > Taxaceae > Taxus > Taxus wallichiana. The sequence goes on along the minus strand of CM031241.1, from coordinate 1,483,059 downwards.
TTTGTAAAGCCTTTTTCCCACTTGAAGTGGATGATAATGTAATATATTCGTGATGGAAAGATGGTTTGTATTGGTTATGAAAGTTGTAATTCGAAGTGTGAAAGTGATGCACTCTGTTCTCTATTTTTGAATGAAAGAAAAGAAAGATTATATCCTTGTAAGTTGTATTTGATCATTGTAAATGAAGAAGTTGTGAAAGAAATCATTCTAACTGAATATATATGGTGTTCATCCTTTACAAAAGAAGTTACTATTGTTTGAAATCTTTGTTTGAAAGGAAAAAATGCATGTGAGAAAATACAGAACTTTGTCCTTTAGAAATGTGTAAAATTGGAAATCAGAGTTGCATTTAGGTTTTGAATAGTTTGATTTGAATCAAATAAACGTATTAGATTTGAATTGGAATGAATTCTAATACTTGGAAGAAGAAAATGGCAAATAGATCCTTTAAAATTTGATCTTTGTTTTGCATTTTCAAAACTGGAAAATACTTTACCTAAAATGCACAGTTCGAACCCGCAACAAGGAAATAACAAATTAAATGATTAAATTGAAGTAGTAAGCCCTAAACGAATCTAATTGGATAAAAACATTTAAGGAATTTCTTAGAAAACTTAGCAAAATCGGGCTCAAACCGTTTTGCAGTCATTTTTCTGTCAAGAAACGGAAATGTTCAAATTGCAAATCAATCAGACACATTGAATCTTGAAATCCTCCTTAAATCCATCTAAGAACAATTCCCTATGTCTATTTGAAAAGTTGAGAGAGGAAGAAGATCAAATTGAACAAATCTTGTAAGTTAAAATTTACCAATTTGTATTGTAAAATCCTGCAGATCATTTTCTTAAAATTGACCCCTTAGACTTTATCAAAACTAAAAATTAATGATTCCTGAGTAAAGAGGACGTCGAGATATTTCTAGAAAGTCCTCGTTTTCCCAAAACCGAGCCCTCTATCAAAAGTTATGGCCTTCTAAGTTTTCTTCCTTGGCATCAAAAATTAGGGAAAATTTTCATTAGCGGGCCCGCAAGCCCGAATTTTTCCCTTATGCACTTGGGATTTTTTTCTAATTTTCCCCACCACCCCACTAGCCTACAACCAATCAGAGGCTACCACATGGCACCATGAGGTGTCATGAGGGCGGAAGGGTGGACCACCTTTAGAACTTAGCAAGGCGTTTAGGAAAATTTTTGTGGAAAATTTTCCAAAGTTTCCCTACCACCTTGATTCCCCACATTGGCTTAGGAGATGCCCATGTCCCAATGCAGGAATCAAAGGCTGCCATGTGTCACCATGAGGCGTTGTTGGAGGGGATTTTTGACTTAGCACTCCGAAAATTTTGGGAAAACTTTCCAAATTTTCCCCGCCAGCCCGCAACAAATCAGGTGATGCCACGTGGCATCATTAAGGCGTAGGATGTTGAGCGGGTAATTTTTTTTTGCGTTCGTTAAAGAAAAGTTTGGGAAACTTTTCCAACTTTTCCCCACTGCCCCGACTTCCCCACATTGGCTTAGAGATGCCACATGTCCCTTGTGGACTTGCAGGAGTGCGATGTAAAGTAGACTTCTCGCCCCACGCAGGAAATTTTCTAAAATGTTCCCACCGCCCCATTTTTTCCCCACGGTGGCTTGGGAGGCGCCACGTGTCCCTCGTGGACCCAAGGGTGTGCGGGAACAAAATTGGTTTTCACCCCCACATGAGAATGTTTTTCCAAAAGTCCCCCACGGCCCACCGAATCACCCTTGGGGAAAATTTCCACCCTTGGGCCCGCAAGCCCGCTCTTGGGGAAAATTTTCACCCCAAGGTCCACCGGCCCATAACTCGAAAAATATGAGGAGTTAGGAGAACTCATTTATATCAATGGAAAGGTGAGGAAATTTCCTATCCAATGGGAATAATTTAGGGAATTTTTGAATGTGTTAAATTTGGGAAAAACCTAGTTGAATCCTTAATCCTGTTAGAGAGTGGGTATGGTGAGGAATTACCCTTTGACCCTTTTTGAACCTTCTAACCCGAGATTTTGGACCTTATGACCCCTAATAATTGTTAATGAAGGAAAAGTATATTCTAGTAGTTTAAAATTGTTAGGGAACTTGTTAGTGGTAGTTTTTGCCTTGTAACTGGTTGTAGACTCTTTTAAACAAAAAAATTTATTCCATAATTTTCCTAACTAATCATAGGTTGTTCTTGGGTCTCAAGTGGGTTGTTTTAGCGGGCGTTACACTTGGTATCAAAGCAGTGGCTCAAAATCTTGGGCCATTGGGCACACTAGAAAACTTGAGACATTAACCTTAAACCTAGCACACTTTTAAATCTAGAAAATGACTTAGTTTAGAAATTACATATTTTAGTAAACATAGAAACTGAATAAAACTTAGAAAGGTGAACTAACTCTTGCCTTGGTCTATGCAGGAGGTGCAGATGGGATGATGAGTATTTTCACATAGACCTAGATTTACCACCACTAGATCATGATGTAGCAACCATGCTACCCCATATTTTGTAGACTCTTCAGGATGTTAATGTCGCTCTACATGGGGGATCAGTAGGAGGACATGCAGCCAGACATGATAGATTCCCTTCCATTGAGGGTCAGGTATCTCCTCGACCCAGCGAGGAGCATGGAGGAGAGAAATCCCATGCAGAGTCAGCCAGCAAAGTCACCACAGAGGGGACAAGGTGACCGAGTTTGAGGACATAGAGAGAGGTCTCGAAGCCCTAGGCTTAGGGATGAGCAGACAGAGAGGCCTAGAGGCCGTCAGACCACAACTACAGATCACATCAGGGAGATCCTAAAGCTTGACCATTACATTATTTTGGTGACATAGGTGGATTTCAAGCAGAGGCCTGGTTGGTGAGCTTGAGTAGATGCTTCAAGTTATGTCCTTGTTCTAGCAACACGAAAGCTCTTGTGTTGTGATCCATCTACCTTGAGGATGGAGCGGTGTCTCAGTGGAGGACAGAGGAGCAGAAGCTCATGTTGATTCCGAGACAATTACCGGGAGCTCTTTGAGGAGCATTTCAAGAATAGATACTTGTCACGAAGGTTCATACAAGCGGATAGATGAGTTCCATGACCTCCGACAGGCATCTCTTACAATGGATGAGTATGAGAGTAGATTTCTTGATCTACTCCAATATGTTGATTACATGCATGATGAGAAGGTGTGGATCCACAGGTTCATCCGGGGCCTAAATCTAGAAATTAGAGGTGCAGTGTTGATCCATTGTCCACAAACATTAGCTGAGGTTGTAGAGAAGGCCTATATAGCAAAGGAGACTAGGGAAAGACCCAACAGGATAGAGACCGAGTCCGGAGCCGCATACAGCAGATGCGGGACAACAGAGCAAGTGGGTCAGTACCTCTTCCTCGTGGTAGATAGGGTTCAACATAGTCATCTTTTAGACCACGAGTAGCAGCAGCAGAGCCCCACCCACCTTATAGACCTCCACAAAGATTTGATGCATAGAGAGAGGTGGAGTATGGGGCCTCCTCCTAGGGGTCCCATCAGGACACAGGGTGCCTAGAGAGCTCACTCACCAAGAGATCACCAGCAGAGACCTCAGCAGAAACCGTATCCTAGATCATCGTGATCCACACCATAGACCTCCAGAGTGTCGGATGGACCTGCTACACAGGGGAGAGGATCAGGTGGTTGTTTTGGTTGTGGTGTTACTGGAAATTTTGGAGAGATTGCCCACAAAACCCTAATAACAAGGGTAAGACATAAATCTAGAGCCTATTGTTGGTGATATGGGGCACAGTCATAGGATGTATGTAGTGGTCGAGAACTACTAGGTAGAGCATCAGAGTATAGTTATTGAGACTACAGGTAACATTGGTGGTATTCCTACCTCCATTTTGTTTGATTCTGGTTCTTCTAATTCTTTTATTGCACCATCTTTAGTAGAGCGATGTAAACTAGTGGCAGTTAGGCAGGGTCATAGTTGGGATGTTGAGATGGATTTTGGAGCCAAGATCTCTGTAGACTCCTTAGTTAAGGAGTGTGTGGTAGATTTGGGACCTTTCACCACTACCTCGAATCTTTGTATCCTTCCTTTGGGCTCTTATGGAGTCATCTTGGGTATGGATTGGTTGTCTACACACAAGTCTAGAGTGGATTATTACCACAAGATAATATCTTGTGTAGATGATTTGGGAGTTGAGTCGATGATTTTAGGAGCTAGGAGACTCGTTTCTATTTGTACCATCTATGCTATGCAGCTTAAGCGGTGTGTGTGACGGGGTTGTCAGATGTATGCTGTTATTATAGTTATTGACCGATCGAGGATGGGTCTAGTGGACCATCGCTAGATTATCACCCCATTTTGAGAGAGTTATTTGATGTCTTTCTATGGGAGCTACCAAGGTTACCACCCCACGTGAGATTGATTTTCACATAGATCTAGTTTTGGGAGTAGAGCCTATCTCACGAGCACCTTATCGGATGACCACACCAGAGCTCTGTGAGCTCAAGTTGTAGCTTGAGGGCCTTTTCGAGAAAGGCCTTATCTATCCTAGTGTATCCCCTTGGGGTGCACCGGTGATTTTTGTGAAGAAGAAGGATGGATCGTTGCGGTTGTGTATTGATTACCATCAGCTGAATAACGATCAAGAATCATTATCCCCTTCCACGCATTGATGATTTATTTGATCAGATGAAGGGAGTCACAACTTTCTCTAAGATAGACCTTAAATCAAGCTACCATCAACTAAGGATTTTGGAGACGGACATTCATAAGACCACCTTCCATACGAGATATGGCCATTATGAGTTCACAGTGGTGCCTTTTGGTTTGACTAATGTCCCCCGTAGTGTTTATGAGTTTGATGAATGGGGTATTTAGGACCTTCTTAGATCGCTTTGTGCTCATCTTTCTTGATGACATTTTGATTTACTCATGTACACGTGAGGAGCACGAGGGGTACCTTCGCCAAGTGCTTCAATGCCTTCGGGAGCAAAAGCTTCATGGGAACTTGGAGAAGTGTGCATTCTTTTAGATGGAGGTGCATTATTTGGGTCATATCATTTTTGGGGAAGGTATCACCATCGATCCTTCCAAGATTAGAGCTATTATGGATTGGCCAGCACCCACTACTATGACTGAGGTGCGCAGCTTTATGGGATTGGCAGGTTACTACTAGAGATTTGTTCAGGACTTCTCTCGGATTACACACCCCATCACTTCCCTTCAGAGGAAAGGGAAGAAGTTTGTTTGGTCGGATAGGTGTGAGCAAGCCTTCAGTACACTAAAGGAATGTCTCACTACAACACCTATTCTCGTAGTGCTGGATCCATAGGGTGAGTTTTTCATTTGCACATATGTTTCTTTAGGGGTGTTACATAGTTCTTCATCAACCCTAATATAGGTGAAGCTCATGGACTATGATCTTGGTTTGAGTCGAGTGGTGAAGACCTTGCATATCCATCAATAAGTGTCAAAAGTATTGAAATAAATTATATTGAATGCATAAATATTCAACAATTATGGATGAATCAAACACATTTTCTACTACATCTAAAATAATCCACTTCAACACATCATCTTTTTGTTATCCTTCTTGCATTAAAATTACCAAAAAAACCAATGTAAGAAAAAAATCTCTCAAAATGCATAATTCACTTGGCATTGTCAAAAATACAATTTGGATGTCACAAACTGTGAATATAAAAAATGCATTGTACTTCATAATAGAAGATGCCATAGGAACAACTTGGGTCACAACTTTTAAATATGTTGCAACATCAATCATGGACATCTCAACACAAGAACTGCATCTTCGAGAGGAAAAGGTTGACAAGCTCTTGATCATGGTTAGATAAGTTCTCTTCCATAAGTATCACTTCAAATTGTCCACAAGATTGGAGTTCTACAATAACAAAGAACAAATCCGATGCACCATTATTAATGCACACATTAAAGAATCCTCATCCAAGATTATACCTTCGCCATAAACATCTAGATATGGATACACTCCCACTACTTAACTTCCTAGCAAAGATTTATCTGCAGAACATATTAAAAACATAGGGGGAAATGTCTCCACTATTTGATGTTTAATATAATTATTTAGCTTTGGAATGATTTCAATTCCATCTTTCAAAGAAGGATTAGTGTTCTTATTACCCTTTCTTAAATAAAATGTAACCTCCTAAATATTAAATGTTACTTTTTGTGAAACTACATTACATGTAATAGATGTGCTTGTGTGTTAGTTTGGTTTTGTGACACCGGTCTTAAACACTCGTGTTCATACAGGTAGGCCCCGTTATTACTGGTCAAGGGCCCTTGTCCAAGTTTGACACACTATTTTAACATAGGGGTGTCTTTGTCACTGTGTTCAAATTTTCCACGTGGTGGGTCCTCAAGCCACCACATGGCCTGCCACTACTATGTTACCATTGGTCCACATGGGATGAGTCAATGACAAGTGGAAACCATAATTCGATGAGTTACCACATTACAGGGTGAGCTACACACTACATGACTAGGTCGAGCCAACTCGAAGAGTTCAATATTACATTGAGTGAGCCCTAATGGTGGGCATCCCACATTACCCATAATGGCCACACTATATGGCAATGCCAAATGTCACCACCCATTCAATAATCCACTACCCAGCTCATATAACCATCGGCCACATACATGAAAAAGGAGGACATACGTGGCCTAAGCCACATCCAATATGGGCGGTCGACCCCATTTAAGCCCACTGCCATCCCTTATCATGGTCGATGTGGGATTTTAATACCCCCCAGATATAATGCAAATGTGGTTGGTTAGGGAAATTCAAACCCCTAACCGACCCTTTACCAAAAATAGCTCTCACTACCATGCCATAAAGCTAGATAATGCTATATAAGGGGGTTCATTGTAGGGCCTTAGGCTTATTAAGGTAGGTTTTGTAAATTTGCATTTTAGAGGCACTTAAAAGAAGTTTTGGCTCTTGGAATAAACTGGAAAGTTGTCCAAAATTCCAAGACGCTTTCCGTGGACATATTATTTTCCTATTTTGGAGATGTTATGATGATGTTTTGTGTTGTAGAAGTTATTTAAGTGCTTGTATTCTATTTAGAGCCATTGTAGAGTGTGCATCTCATTGGAGGAAAAATACTGGAGATATGATCTTCTACACCAAAATTTGTAAGTCGAGCTATTGTGACTCGGTGTTCGTGGAGGAGATTATTGTTCTTCTGAAGACTAGTTTGGATTCATTATGAATCAAATGGTATTTGATCACCTTGATTTCTATTTTGGATTCGTTCGGATCAATTTGGTATTATTTGGTTCATTGTTGTGCATTCATCGTTTCCTTTAAAAATTGTATTTGATTCACATCTCGGAATTTTTTAATGAATCGGTTCAACTTTTGAACCCAAAGACATAGGCATTTTTTTAGCCGAACTCCATTATCAACCTCTTGTAGTGTGTGTGTCCATTTTTACATTGCAATTTTTAAGTTGATAATATTTTGGAGTGTATTCGTAAATTAAAAAACTACCTATAAGGGTTTGAGGTCACTTAAAAAATTGCCGTATTTTCGGATCAACCTCCAACTACAAATAAATGAAAAACATCATATTTTGTGGCCTCCCTACTACCTACACATCGAGAGGTTGAAAAAATTACATAGTATTTTCAAGGCCCACACCATACTCCATCGTAGACCATCAAATGGACAATAATTGGTTCGTCACTTATCAATGAATCTAATATTAAGGGCTTGTTGTCTATGGATTTTCTATCTTTATTTCTAATAGGGGTGTCATCATTCCATCAACCACACATCAAACAAGTTCACATGCATGAATATGATTTGCATTTGTTAAGGCACTATGATAAAATATTTTACATTCACTCTCATTTTTTATACTTCATTCTTAACCTCATGATGTGCACAAAAGCCAAACAACATATGTTTTATTTGAGAAAATCATCGCCAACAAATTACAGACAATAATCAATATGATGCACCAAAAGCTAATGATGTTGCCCAAATCTCATATTATTGACCAACTGATGTGATTTGGTTCCAATCTATAGGGCACAAGATCATTTTAGTCTAAACACAAGTATGAACTCACAAATATAATGACCTAATTAAACTTCCCTATGTTGTTCTTCACTTTAAGTGCAATAGACACTAAATGGCAAGAATTGCATAAAGTGATGCGAGGATCACCTCCAACTATGCCTACTAATGGCCAACGTTGGAGAAACCACAATTTGGTTGCACATCCAAATATTTCATTTTCCTACATGGAAAATAGGTTCACAATCTTTCAGCAAGGAAGTTCTCCAGAAAAATGCATTGCAACGATTATTGGTACAAGTATGAACACTCAAAATTTATTTTCCTTTGTCTCAATGCATTAACATTTTGACCAATTGCATGTTGTTGATTTTCAACATATGTATGAATGGAAATAGAGAGGCTTTATTCATATCTATGGACTTGTCTAGATTCTAGATGCACTAGACATGGACTTACTAGATTGGGATGATCCCCTTCAATTGAATGCAATGACCTCTTTCTTCGATAAAATAGTAACAACATGGAATCCAAGGGGCCCAATGAAATAAAATTGTGTGTTTTAATTCTCAAGTCTTGATGAATCATATTTGATAAACATAGAAGGAATACCTACATCCAACAACTTAAAATATTATGAAGAACTGGTCAACCGTGTGCAACAACACACCAAATGCAACAAGACCACATGTCCACGAAAGAAAGGTGTTACTCTCTAATGTAGATATAAATCCCCTTGGCCACTACAAGAGCATTCATATTTGTCCATAAATGACAAAAGAAAGCAAATTTTAAACACCTGCACACAATGATACATGTGTGAACATCCATAATCCATAAATTCTCACAATTTGGCGAGCAAATGTTGGCAATCATCCTATTGTGTCTCGTCATGCCGTTTTGAACCACATAGACAAATATGCATGAAAGGAATAGAATAAATCAAAGATCTACCACCACATGTTGACAAGAATATCGAGATAATGCCAACATTCAAAGCCCAACAAATCTTGCATACATTAATTTCCTCTAAGAAACCATAGTTGATCATGACATTGGTGCACAAGAAACATGCCACATGATTTAAAACATCCTCTCTTAGTGTGTAGTCATACATTCATTTGCCTTTTATTTGGTAATAAATTTTTCAAGCACGTGCTCATGAACACCAAAACAACATCCTTGATTCCTACTTTCATTGATACCTACATGCAATGCCTATCACCTCTAGAACTTGTCCCCCTCTTCAAGGCTTCCCAAACATGGTATTTTAAAAATAAAATAAGAGGATCCCAATGGAGGAAGAGAAAATCCATGACAAAAAGTAGAGACAGTGAATCATCAAGAAAAATGCTTCATCTAAATGGAACTACTGGAATGGGAACACATATCCCGAATGCACCTATGTGATAATACAACAATTTATGACCTGGACATGTTAGGCCTTAGAGAATTCAAAAATAGCCACGATTAGTCAAAGCATGGTGTTCCCCTAGAATTACAGATCATATCACCTATATTCATAGATTGTGCACATCTCGAGAACCACCTTCCAACAAGTGCCCCATCAAACTAGTCAAGACCATTGCTTTTATCTACAAAAAAATTGCTTACATAATTATTGTTGAACATGCCAATAAGCAAAGATAGCTCCTGTCCTTAAAGATTAGTATTCAAGGTACAACCTAGTATAGGAAAGTGCTACTTGATTCAATACATAAAATATGCTCTATAATTACCCAATAACAAAACCAAGTCAACCATTCTCCTCCTAACTCAAATAGGCATTTCTACATTCAACATAGATGCGTGTAATATACATTATGGTATTCAAATACCAATTCACAAGGTGAAGGATCTTGAAGGACATTTACTATCTGTTTTTCAAGAACAAATGAAAGGCATTTAATATGTTCTCATAGATGAAAGGAGATTTGTAGGGCCAAAAATGTTGAGCAATATAAATTATAGGCTGCATGAGGCATTCCCTCTACATAGAAATGAAAATTTCAGTGGATTCTCAATCCTACTGGTTGGTGACCTAGGTCATATGCCCTCTATTAGTGACAAGATTGCTATATGTAGGTAACTCATTTGGTCACACACTTTGGTATAAATTTGACATGTTTGTTACCTTGGACACACATTTTTGTTAACAAAGAAGTAACCCAAAATAGTGGGAATTCCAAAATTTATTGGACAACATCAAGAATGCACACCCAACAACAGAGAACTGGAATCTCCTCATATCACGATCATACTCTTTCATGGACCTAATAGAGCATGCATCCTTTACAAGAGAAAATCATCTATACTCAACAAAAGAATTAACAACCATGCATAATAAATGAATGCTAAAATCATTTCACATTCCAGTTGCACTAAGAAATTCGACCAAAGAATACATGTACCAATTTTAGACATCAACAACACATAATTATAGCCTATAGTACTCTTATGCAAAGGGAAAGAGGTCATGTTGACATCAAACTTATGGGTTGAATCCGGATTGGAAAATGGGGCTCTCGAGAAGGTGGTTGAACTTGTATACATTCCATAATTAAACCACGTAGCTTGTCATCCTTTGTGGTTGTTGACTTCAAAATATACTATTATCCCCTAGGACATCCTCCACCCAACTCATTTTCTACTTCCTCTCATTACCCATGGAAATTGACAACAAATCCCACTCAAAATGTAATGGGTTCTGACCATTCATAAGGCTCAAGGTATGACACTAGATGAAACAACAATAGATATCAATAATGTTGACCAGCAGTGACTAAAATTTACTGCAATGTCACAAGTTTGCTCACTGATAGACCTACACATCTCACCTTATTTTACATATGAGCGTTATGCAAGAATGATCCACACAAAAAATGTAAATGCACGTAAACAAGAAGAATCTTGGCTGAGTTGTAAAGAATTTCTCCCCACTTACACCATATTTGAATTAGCCATCATCTTTAATGTACATGGCATTATAAAAAAATGTGTATTTTGAATAGTTTTAAATTGAGAATGCTTTTATTGATAAAAAGTAGTTGCAACAATCACAAAACTAACCGATTACAACAAAAAGTCCCCACCAAAGACAAAACCATGAACAAAAACAAAATACAAATAAACTAAGAACATTATTCGAGAGTATTGTTTTGCATAAGGTATCAAAGGTGATTATGTATCTTCACAAGTACAACATGCTCCTCTTTATTATTAAGGTTGAATTGATACAACTGCAACCATAGAGAAGAAAATTCTGAGTTTGTTGAATAACTAAAGCAAATCCATTCCTAACGTATAGTTGTTAACAACGAGTTTTCCATATATAGAAGAGGATAGTCAACCAAAAAGTACTCCAGATGGTAATGAGGATAGGGGGAAAAATTCCAAGTAAGGTAATATTTTTATTGAAATTGTTGGGAAAGAGTTTGGGAAGAGTGAAGCGGAGGGAAAACCAAATATGAGAAAAAGATGGGAAATGCCAGAAGAGGTGGGGAATAATTTCAAGAGTTGAACAAAAAGTGTAATCTCTTGTAGTAAGACCCAAATTTGCTAAAGTGAGGCCAACTGGAAGCTTTATATGTAGAATATGCCTTCCCAAAATTTAATATTTAGCCTCAGCAGGGGACTGCCAAATGATGTACTCCATTTTCTGCCACTGAGAGTCAGAGAAGGACAGAGACCACTTTTTATTAAGAGATTCACCAAGTGGCAATGATTGTTGGATTAAATGATCCAAAATGTGTGGCGTGGTTGTATTGATGGTAGAAAGGTTTGGCCAATGCCAATCCTTCCAATAGGTTGAAGGATTGTAAGTGATTTTAAGAAGAACCTTAGACAAGATCGAGAGTAAAATTAAAAAGTAAGAAAATTTATATTTTATGGGAAGGGTAAAATTTTATCGCAACAATTACCAAGAGAGTCAATTGCTAATGTTGTTAACCTAAATGTTCTTAATTATATTGATGCCTTTCTTTGCAAAGGATTTTTCTTTGAATTTAGGTTGAACAACAAGAGGAAGGTCATTGAAATAAATAATTTGATTCCACTTGAGATTAGATAAGGGAAAACTTAATCCATGCCGAAGATATTGATGACACCATTGAAGAAATTGATCCATAATGATGCAGGAACATCAAGGCCAAAACATAATAAGGTCATATGACCATGAATATGTTGTAAAAAGTGTATATGTGCTTGTAAAAGGTCAAGGAGTGTTTGTTAGAAAGTTGAAAGAGTGAGTTTGACTTTGTAAAGTGGTAATATAGGCTAAATAAGGAATTTAAATGGAATGTCACTATATTTATGATTCCATGCATGATTTGATAGATGTATTAGAGTGATATCCATCACTATTCTAGGATTAGAATGTTGTTGAGTCTTGTTAGGGTGTTGTTGAGTCAGTTTAGGACTTAGCTAGACTCTAAACTTAGCTAGTACATACCTATTTCATAGGTGATTTGAGGGAATTCAATAGAGACATAGGTTTTAGAAGATGAATAATGAATAATACAACATGTATGAGAATTTGAAGAGGGAATTATACCTCTGTTGGAAGAAATTTGCATGTTTTCCATGACTGTGCATGAGGACTATACCGACATAGTGAGGATTAAACCCTCAGTCTTCTTTAGTCGCATCATTTCTCCTGATTTTTAAAGTGGAAAGTGTCTACATGCATCAAAGAATGTATACATGATTTTTGTAAGTTTTGAAATTGTGAATTTTGGTTATTAATAATTGTTTCCTCTCGGGTCCAATTTAGGGCTTCGTGTATCTTTTAGTTGCATGGATGAAATTGATTGAAATTTTCACATTAATTATATCTTGATAAGACTTATCAATTCCCCAAATTTTGAGGAGAGTGATTATGTGTAGCCAAAGATCTTATTAACTGCATTTTCAATCTCATGAAACCATGTTACAATCATAGGTATGCACATATAAGGGAAATTTTGCATTGAACACGTGATAGTATAACCCTAGTCCATAAAGGAGGGTGATAAACAAGCACATTTGAGATGTTTTGAATTATCTTAGGGGTATGAAAATGAATAAAATGCCATGTTTTGAATGAAATCAGATTGTTCAGGGTTTGTATGATTGTTCCAAATCATTGTAAGAGGTTACAAAAGGTAAATTGGAGACTTTGAGCTAAGGATCAATGCAAGAGAGATGGAGTACACCTATGCAGGTATAAATGACATGTTTGAGTGATTCTATAGTGATTCCTATAACGTATTTTCCTTCATTTGAATATAGCATGACTGTATGACTGTGCTAAGTCATTGTGAAAAGGTTGTAATAAAGGTCAGAAGAAAAATTAGCTTTAGAACAATAGTTGAGGGACATGAACACCTTGATCATGATGGAGAAGGTTTGTTAAGAAGTTAATCATTCCATGAAACCTTGCCATTACATACATGGTCTTAAATTAGGCAAATAAGGGCCTTAAGAATCTTGAGGATATAATAGAGGTCTCAAGAAGGGTATAGAGGCAATATTAGTAGTGGAACAACATATACAGATCATAGACACCTTGGTTAAGGTGTGAGAAGCCTAGAAAGTATGAACTCATTCTATGCAAACCTTTGATGTTCATAAGTTGTCTTTAATTGATTGTACATGAGATAGTAAAGGCTACAAAGAAGCTTAAGGGCAGAGTTTTACAAACTACATTGAAGACCCATGTTAGATCACTCAAGAAGGAGTCTAAAGCTTAGTTTGATGTATTGATCATGTTTAACTAGGTGAGAATGATCTTGTAACTCCATTTGAAGAGAAGGACTCCATAAGGAGGCAAAGTGAAGCCTTAAGACAACTCATGAGGTATGTATGCTCATAAATGGATGTTTAGTAGCTTGTAACAAGTTTGAAGGTGAGAATAAGAGTCTTGCACTGTTATAAACCATTGGGTTGGTGATCACAAAGTGATCACATCAAATTAATATTTCTACTTGTTTGTATCTCATGAATGGGAATGTATTAGGTCTCTTACGTATGCATGGTATTTGAATGTACCTCAAGTGTTGAAGCATGCAAATGGTGTTATAGAATCTTATGATCCTCAAGGGGGTTAGAGTGATTAGAGCAAGTTTAATCTCTTGATTATTATGAAACAAGCATTGTGAACATTAAACCATCAAGCTAAGATAGATAAAGTTCTAGTATAAGCAAGTTGAGTAAGAAACCCTGCACAACATAACCTGTCAAGTTATCTAGTTATGCCAAAGAGGGAGAGAGCTAGAAATTAAAAAAAAAAGTGCATTTACGAGTTTATCTTCCCATGTGGTAAGAATCCATGAATCTTTATAGGAAGATTTCCATATTTATTCCCTCACAAGGATATTCCAATGATCAATACCTTGAGTGGCTTTTGCCACCCATTTCACAGCAAGGCATTTCCCTTGTTGAAGTGGATCAATAATTTCAAGTCCACCTGCAGATCTAGGCTAAGTGCAGAGTTCCTAAGAGATTGTTGTCATCTATTTCTTTCCATTGTTGTTGTTCCAAATAAATCTCCAAACAAGTTGCATGATCTTACCATAAGTAGATTTGTAAGGGAAACAATAAGAGGAGAAGTAAGCATGACTGGTAAACAAAATTGATTAATGACCAAGAACTTGGCAACAAGGGATAGAAATTTACACGACTAATTTTCAACCTTTTTCTGAATTTTAGTGAGCACCTAGTCTTACATATCTCGAGGAGAGAGATGTATACCAAATGAAATACCTAAATAATGAGTAATCTTCCTATGTGGGAGGATGTTCCAAGTTAGGGGAATCCAAGATAGATTCGGGTCATTTTTAATGAATATCACCTTTGCTTTATGGCAACACAACTTAGAACCATATATGTTACAATACATATTAAGTATTGCCTAAGCATTAAAATTATCATGTTCATCATTTTCTAGAAAGAGGAGAGAGTCATCAAAAAATGAGAGTTAAGAGCATAAGCTCCTTAAGGAAGAGTAATTCCTTTAAGGTCTCCTTAGTGATGAGCCCGTAGGAGCATATAACTAGGAGCATCAAAAACCACCACATATAAGAGCGGGGAAAGGGGGTAACCTTTCCGAATTGAACGTTGAAGGTCAAAGGATGATGTGAGGCTTCTATTAACCATGGCCTGAGCATGTTCTTCAGTAAAGAGCATCTGAATAAGTTGTTTGAAGCGGGGAAAAAATCCCAACCACTCAAGCATTTAGAGGATAAATCACCATCATATCCGGTCATATACTTTGTCAAAATCAAGTTTTACCTATAGTGCATCTTGATGTGAATCTTCAACCCATTGGACAATTTCTGACACATAAATAATATTATCTAAAATATAACTACCTTATAAAAAACTAGTTTGCTTTAGGCGAACAATATATTGGGAAATCACTTTAAATTTAATAGCAATATCCTTTGTAATGAGTTTGTAAGATACATTAAGAAGAGTGATGGGGCACCAACCAAATATTTGATTATTGTTACCAACTTTAGGAATAAGCTTGATCAGACCATGGTTAATGACAGCCCCCAAGGATTTGTTGGCCTCTGCTTCTTTGTAGAGATTAAACAAGTCCGTCTTGAGGGTGGGCCAAAGAGATTGGAAAAATTCAATCGAGAGCTTGATTAAACTAAATTGGAAATATCCTACCTAATCTAACGTTATAGGAGCATTTAAATAAATAAATAATGAAACACTTAAATAATACCCAAACAAACTAAGCAATGAAATATAGAAACCGTAAATACAAAGAGGGTTAGAAAGGCCTTAGTTGATTCGTAGATGTTGCGAGACTATGTCACAGTGGAGAGTGGTGATTAAACTTAAATGTAATTTATTATCCTAATCTGATGCTATAGAAGCTGTAAATAAATAAGTAATTGTGGTGTTGAAAGTACCCAAACAACTAAGCAAGTGAAATGTGAAACCCTAAAGACAAAGAGGGTTAGGAAAGGCCTTAGCTGATTTATAGATGTCGTGGGACTATGTCATAGTGGAGACCGACTGAACAGGAGGAGGAAACTACCACACATGGGCTTGAGAAAATGTAGATCTAGTTTTCTAACTAGACCAGGGCACTTGGAGAAGGATAGGGGCACCTAGGGCACCCTGGTCTAAGATCTGGGTGCCCTGGTATGTGGAAATGACCAGGAAAACTCATCTAAGGTGTTGTTGAATGATTGCCTATGTTCACTTTTAGTCGCATTTATGTGGCTGAACTTTGTTGGATGTCGCTACAAATCAAAGATGGAGAAAACACCTCCTATGAAGTGTGATGCAGATGAACCAGCCTTTATCCCTTGTGATGGAGTTATATGGATGTAAATGGAGCTCTAGATGCCTTAGATGGATGTAACCTAATGTGGTGATAGTAAGTGCTTAGTGCTTGGTCCCTCATTATAGTCTCATAACTTTATATTTATATGGTTCTCTTGTTATAATTTTGTAATTAATCCTGAAAAGGTGACCACCAAAAAGATAGAAAGATCAAACGACTATAAAGTTCCCAAAAGGTAAGATTAAAGTGCAAAGAGGATAAGGGCACCTAGGAAACCCCAATCAGCAATAGGAAAAACATAGTATGAAAATACGGACTGGGCATGTGTGGGTGTAAGATCGAAAGTAAAGACAAAAGTAAAGTAAAATAACCAAAGATATGGGTTAATTAGTACTCCTTTCACTCAAAAACCATATAAATAGTAGTATGAGACTGGGACTAAATAATTACCCAAAGTGCATAATTTTGTGTCTACAACAGATAAACATGAGAGGAAGCTGTCGCACATGAACTAGAGAAAATGTAGAATTGAGCTGTTTGGTGGACGGGGCAGCACTGAAAAGGGATTAGGGCACCAGGAGATTCCTGGCATGAAATATGGGTGCCCTAGTGCGTGAAAAATATTTGTAAACCTCCTCCGAGGTGTCGTTGGATGTTCACATGTGTTCACTTCTGTCACATGAATGTTGTTATGTAATCACCAAAGTACGTGTAAACTGCAATAGAAGAAGCACTTAGAAAACCCCAAATAAAGCATCAAAACCTAAAAAGAAATGTGCATATGAAGGGGGTCGGATTTCTCAATGACCACAATGGTGGAATTACTAACTTAGCATTACACTACATCTCAGACGAGATGTAGTTCTAGGTGTGTGTGTGTGGAATTTTTCCCTAGGTGCTATTATGTGTGTCACACTTTGTGAGTAGGAGCAATAACTAGATGTAGAATGTAAATAATATGTACATGGAATAGAATAAAATCCCCTCCTATGAAGTGTGATAAATAAAACCAACCTTTTCCCCTTGTGATGAAACTAGATGGATGTAAATGGGGCAATATAAGCCTTTGATGGATACAACCTTAGGTGGTAATACTAGTGTTTGGTCACTCATTATGGTCTCATAACTTAATATTTATATGCTTCTCTTGCTTTAATTTCATAATTAACCCCAAAAATGCCCACCACCAAAAATATAAGGAGCTCAAATGGCTAGAAAGTGCCAAAAAGTAAGAGAAAGTGACAAGAGGATCACGGCACACAGGGCACCCCCCATCTTGGTTGGGCGCCCTAGTCGAAATAGGAAAATACAATATATAAAAGTACAAACGGGAAAGTACACGGTGTAAAATCACAAGTAGAAACAAAAAACAATGCAAGGTGGCAAAGACATGGGTTAATTAGCACTCTTTTTCAATTAAGAACCATATGAATAGTAGTATGAGACCGAGACTAAATAATTACCCAAAGTGTGTGATTTGTGTCTACATTTTCCCCCACTTTATGTTGGTGAGTGGAAAGCTCGATAACATAAAGTAGATAGAAATGTGTACTTGATATTCATGTTGAGTGATGTAGAATGTGTGCAAAGGACTTGACAAAGTGTGGAGTGATAAAAAGGTGGAGCATGGAGACTAAAGATGTAAAAATTTAAAAGTGATGAAAGTGAACCTAGGGTGGAAAAGCGTGTGTAGATGTCAATGTGTGTGATGTTCCCACATGATAGTGTCGATGTGTGTGATGTCGAGTGATGTTGTTATTTTTGTTGATTGTTTGCTTCCCATACGAATGGACCTACAAAAGAGAAGATAATCAAGTAGTCAAATACACATGTATATGTGTAAAAAAACATGTATAAAGACGCATGTATATGTGTAAAAAGTGTGTAATTAAAATAAAAAATGAAAAAGGAACATGTGCACCTGATCCGTGATGAGAAAAAGGGTGTAGAAAGGATCATGTAAACACCGATGAAGTGTGATTTTTTTGGGCGATCTCACACCATTGGCCAAAGAAGTGTAGGGAGGAAAGTCTTATTTATCCTCCAACTTGTAACTACTTCCCAGAAGCTGAAGAGATCTTTATACTGTCTAGTTTTTTGGGTGATTCGACGCCACTGGCCAAAGTAGTATAGAGAGGAAGGTTTGGTTTATCCTCTAACCTGTAACTACTCCCCATAATGCTAAGGAAAATCTTCCCTATAAAATTTGTTGTGTATGGAGTTTTGTAGACTAGTCTTGAACCCACTCATTGTGTAACCCATTGTGTCATGGAAAAAACTAAAAATGAATGTGTAAGATCTATGTGTGTAAACCCAAATGATGTACCCCCTCTTTGGGGGTGCATACGATGTCACAAATAGGATAATGTGGCCCAAAAGAGGACCGACCATGGAACTGAAACTATGCCCTGCAGGGGGGAAGGAGATGTGCTTGGTAAAAACCAAGACACATGCAAACAACTGGCTAGGAGTTAAGTGTTAGTACAAGTAAAGACAAAAATGCATGTAGAAGATCAGTGTAAGATACAAAGATAATGTGTAAGCTAGGATGCAAGTAAACACACAAGAAGCCAACATAGATAGTGAAAAGTGGGTTGCAAACATGATACATCACTCATGATGTCACAAGACACTAAAGGCCATAGTGGCTATAAAAAGCAACCAAGTGTGCACACCAAACAAAGGGAAAAGCCCGCAAGCAATGACAAACAAATATAAACAAGTACAAATAAATAGATAGCCATGGTAGCAAGTAATCCTACAAAACAAATGTTGCACATGAAGCACCCATTAACATGTTAGAAAGATAAATTGTATGTCAAAGTGTGTATAACCGATAAAGTAGTGTGCAAAATGAAACAATAACACCTATAGTGTATGAAAGTGGATGCCCCCTGGAGCCACTATGGGATTGGTAGTATGCCAAGTATCCATGCTATGTGTAATAAACCTGTATAATATGTGATCATAAATAGCAAGAAATTGAATGTGCATGTGTGTATGATAAAGATAATGACATACAAGATATCTATCTAACATGTGTAATAAGATGAACATATACAAGCAAATGTAAGAAAAAATAGATGCAACCAAGATATGCAAAATGTTGTAGATGGATGGGATGAAATGTAGTGAGAATGATAGGATCCACGTGCCCCCAAGTGAATGGAAGTGTATGCAGTGAGGTTCATTTGTTTATGCCCCTCAACAGTCAAGAATGAACCATAAACGAGAGTGCGTCATCGGGAAATGGTCAAACTATGTGTTGTGTGTAGTGTGTTGTGGTGAATGTGTAGTGATGATATGTGACATAGAGATGAAGTGTGTGTGATGTTGTAGCCTAAGCATATATCACAACAAGATGATTGAAGGAGTGATGATTTAGCCTAAAGTGTATATCACTAAATGATGATCAAAATAGGTGATGATGATGCTAGAGTAAGTGATGATGTAGCCTACAACGTTTATCACTACAAGATGAGTAGAAGGAGTGGTGATGTAGCCTAAAGCGTATACCACTAAATGATGTAAGTGGAAGTGATGATGTAGCCTATGGCATATATCACTATTCTAGGAATTTCACATGAGGAATGTGTTGAATGATGAACGTGTAAGGGTGATGATGTCAATTTGTGATGTATACCCTCAACAATCCAGTATGGATGATGAGGCTAGAGTGCATCATAGTGTAATGAATGTAGCACGTATGAGTAGATTTGTATGATGCGTATGATGTATGTGTAGTGCGTAGTGTCTATCGTGCAATGTATGAGGTTCATGTGTGTAGGATGCCCTCAATAGTCAAGTGGGAATTGAAGCACAAGAGTGTGTCATCGAGAAATGTCAATGTTAGAGTGTAGATCAATATGTGTATGATTAAAGGTTGATGTTTGGTAATGCGAGTATGAAACATGTGTTGATGTTAGGATATGGGGGTTGTGTGAGAGCTATGCCCCCCAAGTGCGTGGTGGTGAATCTAGTCATGTGACACTGTCTAAAAGATCATTGTTGTCATGATCGAAACCTATTGGAGCAACATTGGAGATGTGATAAGCAATGGAATGAGGTGGATTGTATAAATAACTATTGCGACGTAGTGTGTAGGCGTTCATTGCATACTCTTCTTCAGTGAAGGGTACTAGTGGATAGTCATATGTCATGTATACCATCGAGAAGATTCAAAGCATAAGTGGTAGATGATTCATTATCGATGGAAACATTTCCAAATGGCATAGAAACATGAGAGAAGTGTGGTCTGTGTATAAAGTACCTCCAATATATTCAAGGAAATAGTTCTCAAGTGTTAACGAAGAGGTGTGAGGGGCACGTGCAACGAAGATCGTCAAATGAAACACACGAAGGCCATAGGCGGTCGTAATGTGACAATAACCATGATAAAGATGAGGTGAATGAATCGGTGGTAAGATATCATTAAGTGTCAAACCAATCCTAGTTAAGCCCTCAAGTGTGAAAATAGTATCTAAACAAGTACGATCGATTGGGATGTTATGCCAAAAGGAGTTGTTGATGAATAGCGTGCATGTGAAAGGAGGTGGCGGAGATGCAAATTGTGTGGTAGGAGATGAAACAATGTCTAAAGTGTTAACAAATCCTTGATAAAGTATCATAGCATTGGTAGAAGGAGGGGTCTTAAATTTATATTCACCTAGGCCATCGACCACAAAGGTGTCTTCGAAGTAAGATTCATCTATGTCAATAAGTGTAAAATTTAGATGTCCCAATGATTCATTAGTGAGTTCGATAGCATCAAATTCATCATCAGAGTCCTCATAATCATCTGTGTTAGCATTATCATGTTGTATAGATTTGTCAAGTATATTGTTAGGATTTGTACTAGGTGGAGGAGTCGGAGGTGTATCGATATGCGGAGCAAATGTGCTTAGGGGAGGAGACACGTTAGGTGCGATAATTTCCATAGTGTGAATAGAAATAGCTGGAGTACTCGTAGTGGTGGAAGAAAGTTGTGAAGCACTAGATTGACCAATGTCATATGTGTCAATACTACCATATGGACACAATTTGAATGGTTTATGGTCAAGTAATAGTATGTTCATAACCATCATGCAAAAATTTGACACATTGGTGAACAATAGATGGGACCACTTGCATTACTTAGATCCAAGGTCTACCTAACAATAGATTAAATTGAAATGAGGCATCTATAACATAGAAGTTAGTGAGAACGGTCTTAGGCCCAACCCAAATGTGTAATGAGATAGTCCCTAGACATGTGCGAGTGGTAGAATCATAACCTTGGATGAGAGTAGAATTCTTAGAAATTAGATTATCGTTAATACCCAGTTGTTTTAAAAGAGAATGAGCACATAGGTTGATGGTTGACCCATTATCAATAAGTACTCATTTGATGCAAGTGGTGCTAATGATGGTGGTAATGAGAAAGGGTGTACATGGATTACTTTTAGCAAAAGGTGATAGATCCTCATCAGTGAAAGATATAGATGTGGCATATTTCTGAGAGATTGTATGAGGTGTGTAAAGGCCACCACAGAATTATCAATTTCTATATGAATGACATGAAGGGATGCTTCTAGTGTTTAACGATAGTCGGTGCACTACGCAAGAAGTCATAGAGAGAAATCTTAGCTGGTGTGTTTTTAAGTTGTTCTATGATATCATAACCCTTAGGAGGAGCCGAAGGAGCCGAGGAAGTGATAGGTGGAGGAAGAGTAGCGGGTGGAGCCGTAGGAGGATGAGTGCGGCAAGTAGTAATTACATTGATGGATGGATCAACCCTAGGTGTAACAAAGTGAGGAGGATGTTGAGTACGTACTTGCATGAAATCAATCAAAATAGTAGTTACTATACCAGAGACTTGCATGACTTGATAAGGAGAAGATATTTTCAAAAGGAAGGGTTGGATCGTTCGGGTTCACCAAAATGATTAAACTAAAAATGAAATATCCTAGCCTAATATAATGTTGTAGGAGAAGTAAAATAAATAAATAATGAAACAATGAAATACTGAAATAATACCCAAGCAAACTAAGCAATGAAATATAGAAACCCTAAATACAAAGAGGGTTAGAAAAGCCTTAGCCGACTCACAAATATCGTGGGACCGTGTTGCAGTGGAGACCAGATTGAACATGTGAAGGAAACCATCACAGGAGCTTGAGAAAATGTAGATTCAAAATGTCTGGCTAGACTGGGGCGCTTGGAAAAGGGATTAGGGCGCTGGGCACCCTAGTCTATGAAAAAAATATGTAAACCTCTTCCGAGGTGTCACTTGATGTTCGCTTGTGTTTGCTTCTTGTCATGTGAATGTTGTTGTGTGATTGCCGAAGTATTGTTAAACTGCAATAGGAGAATCACCTGTAAAACCCTAGAAAAAGCATCAAAAACCTGAAAAATAAAGATGCATATGAAGGGGTCGGACTGTTCTCAACGACCAAAATGGTGGACTTACTAATTGAGTGTTGCACTACATCTCAGACACAATGTAGTTCTAGGTGTGTGTGTGTGGAATTGTGCCCTAGGTGCTCTTGTGTGTGTCACACTTTATGAGTAGTGAGCAATAACTAGATGTAGAATGTAAATAATGTGTGCATGGAATAGAATAAAGTCCCCTCCTATGAAGTGTGATGTAGAAAACCATCCTTTGTCCCTTGTGATGGAGCTAGATGGATGCAAATGGAGCTATATAGATGCCTTGATGGATGCAACCTTAGGTGGTGATAAATAATGCTTAGTGTTTGGTCCCTTATTATGATCACATAACTTTATATTTATATGATTCCTTCGCTTGAATTTTTTAATTAACCCCGAAAAGGCCAACCACCAAAAAATATAAGAATCTCAAATGGTTAGAAAGTGCCCAAAAAGTGAGAGGAAAGTGCAAAGAGGACCAAGGTGCCTGAGGTGCCCTAGTCAAAAATAAGGAAAACACGGTATAAAAATACGGACTGGGCAAGTACGGGTGCAAGATCGCAAGTAGCAACAAAAAACAATGCACGATGGCCAAAGAAATGGGTTAATTAGTACTCTTTTTCACTTAAGAACCATATGAATAGTAGTATGAGACATTGACTAAATAATTACCCAAAGTGTGTGATTTTGTGGTTTTGATCATGTATTAGGGCAACCAAAAAGAGGGTCAAAGACTTCCATGGAATTATGACAGTGAAGCTAGGCTGAAAATTCCTCAAAGATGAGAGGGGAAGATTGAGGCCAACTTTAGGCTCTCTTATGTTCAACCATGTTAAAATCACCTCCTAAAATCTACTTAGTTGGGGGCATATGTGAACACATCCAATTCTATAAATTGACACATTCCACTGAGGTATTTGTAGAATAGATTGAGTAGAAACCAATGATTCTCTCTCCAACATATATAGTGGACCAAACACATCTATGTTCAAGGTCTTCACCTATGACAATGATCTGAGAAGAAACGGAGGGGAGAGAAGCAAAGTTGCACCACCTCTTCCATCCTCATGAGAAGTAAAAATAGGTAAGAAGTACTTGAGAATGCAATGAAGGTTGAACAATAAAGCACAACCACTAACTTTAACCTCTTGAAGGAAGATAACATCATATGAGTGATTTTACAACACCTTTTTGATGTGGAATTTTTGTTCAGGGAGCATGAGCCCCGAACATTCCATGAAAATAAAGACAACTTCATTGAGCACCCTCATAAAGAGGCTACTCAACCTCATCACTGGAAAACAAAGAAAAGTGTTTGGAATCAAAATTGGGTAAAGAGGAGGGACATGGAGTTCTTCCAGCTCTTTTTCCTAATCAATATTTTGCTCTACCATCCTTTGAGGCTTTAGACACCTTGTGAGAATCCCCAACATTAGTCTTAGGCATTGAAATAGGATTTCAAGTTAATTTTCTACCTCTTGAGGAGGATCTGGTTCTCTTGCCAACCGCCTTCCAATTGTCAGGCAAGTGGATGTCATTTACCTGAGTTTCTGGAACATAATCAAGTGTTGAGCTATTAGAAAGAATCTAAGTGTCACTAGTTTTTGGGCTATTAGAACAAGATCCCTCAAGGGTGGAGATGGTATTTTAGGTAGAATTGAGACCAAATTGACAACCTTCTTAGCATCAAGTTCATCTAACCTTTGTTTCCTGAGTTTTTGTTTGGGGCAGTCATGGATTAGGTGTCCATATTCACAAAAGTAGAAGCATGCATTAGGTTTGTTTAGATACACAACATGTTGAAGCTAAGAAAATCTTGAACCAAATAATTGAACTGAAGTGAGGAGCGGCTGAGAGAGGTCCATGTCAATGCAAACCCTAGGATGGTTTTGAGGACTGAGAATTTATCTTTATTTCTTTTACACCAAAGGACATTGCCCAACTGACTTGCAAGCTCATGTAGAAAAGGTCTAACAACTAAGTTAAGAAAATGGAATTCAACCCACATGGGGTATTGTGATCAAGATGGCCCTTCAGGGTGAAATTTGAGCTTCCAACCCTGAAGAAAACATACCTAACCACAAATAACCCATGTTTCATATTGTAGCCCTTCCTAGACAAAATCAGATGAGGCAAAGAGAACAAAGACATATCCTTTACCTAACCCCCTTACAAATTCAATTTTCCACCCTCTAGTTTCCTCCCAGACTTGTCGTGTCCATTTGTAAAATTCACCCTCGGGAGGAATGCCTCTAAAAAAATTAGGAAAAAAGTATTATCGAAATATCTGTTTGTTGGGAAATGTACCGCAAAAATTTCAGCAAATTTTTCATCATGACCTACCATACATAAAGTTGCAAATTAAAAATGAAATTCAAAAGCCATTACCTTCCCTTGCACATGTCCATTTGTGCCACTAAGGAAAAAAAATTTATGGAGCCTTATCTCGTACGGAGGTCATTGTTGTTGCATGCTGAGGTGTTCATTGTTGGAGGTCGGTCCACCTTTGGAAAGACAAAGGCACGTGGCGGATTCTCTTTATGAATAAAGGGGGAGAGGGATGAACATCCACTTCTATATTCGCACTTAAGCAAAAATAATTGTTGTAGGCATTGAAACCGTAGCGCTCTTGGCAGTTGAGCACTCCACTCCACGCTTATGTAGAGGGCAAAATAACCTTGAATGCACGGTGATGTTGACGATAGATTAATGAGTTAAACTTGCTCATCAAGGGCAAAATCGGGACCGAGCTTCTTCCTTCTGCCCGGATGATCACTCTCCTTTCATTCGTAGCTCTACAACTCTCCGAAACGAGTACCTCTATATGTAGAAATTTTCTCGTGAGGTTCATTATTGCAGCATTCTGGGTTACGATTTCTATACGATGACCGTCTTCATCCAAGTTGATATTCTTAGAGGCAAAATAACTTGAATCCGATGTGGACGATAGATTAATGAGAAACCCCGCTGACCCTTCTGCCATTCGGAATACTCCCAAACCCAAACCCGAGCCATTTTTTTTGCAAGAAGTTGTATGACCTTTTCTACAACGTTGTATGACCTTTTCACAACGAAAAATGAAACGACCTCTTTCGTTAAATAATAACATTTTAATTTGTCTATAGTATTATACATATTGATACTTTCCACCAATTGACTATAAAATAACAACAAACATATAATATAAGAATTTTGATGACAACATTTGAAATACAAAAAACAAAAAACAAATTTTCATTTAAAAATGGTTCTTAATAGTTTAATGATGTAATTTGTTTTATATATTACACATATTGATAATTATACAAGGGAATATAGAACAAGTAAACAAAATTTTATTTTTTTTGGTTTACAATTGTTTCCTTACAAGAAACTAGTAAAACAAAAAAATTGCTAATTTTCCATTGTTCATTACTTAATGTTGTCATTGCCACCATACATTGTTGAAATAACCTAAACTTTTACACCCACAAAAAAATTAAACCGTGCATGCACAATTTTGATAACTTTTCACATCTCCTACCAAAAAAAATTAACATCAACACAAGTTACACAATGTAAGAATAAGTACCTACATGTCTTTCTTAATCTACAAGAAATATAGAAAAGAAAGAGACCATACGTATCGCCCTTTCATAATTCATAATTGTGGAAGTGTCACGTCTTCGACCAAACATGATTCACTCCTCGCCAGTCGCAGGAACTTTCATAGATTAAAACAAATGTACGAGATTTACGGGAAAAAGAAAAGGCAGGAAGAAGGAAGCTTGGTGGAAATTTTATGAACAGATTCCAAGAAGCTTTTTATAATACTTATGCCCTTTCCTTTTCTTTCACGGGAATTTACATCCTCGTACAAAACAAAGCCTTACGTGGCATGGGTTCAAAATTGGGAGCCCGACGGGCCCTCAAAAGGCCTCAAACCCTTAAAAAGGGCAAGTAAAAATTGCATGTCAAAAAAATCAAAATGTAAAAATCATTTCCAATACAAAAGGAAAGTTACTTTTACAATTGTCCAAAAGAAGGGCTATGGTGAAAAATGCTCACAAAAAATTTGTGTGAAATTATTGTCTTAAGAAATAGTTTTGATTAATTTTACAAACAATATTCTCGCAAAGTATGACTCGTAGATACATTAGATAAGTCAGTAATACTTGAAATTATAGAAAAATTTAATATAAAAAATATACTACCCATATAATACTATTAAGCTCAAAAATTACTAGTAAAAGTTTTGATGTCAAAACTTATAAATATTTGAGCACAAATACCTAAAAGCAAAGATTTATTAAATTGTTTATGAAGCCTTTTCTGGGATTCATTCAAATGAAATATCTACCACTTTCTAATTTTTCTATTTATTTGTTGTAGGAGCCACCTTGAGAAACATAAAACAAAGCTAGGATCAACTTGCACACAAACATTTGTGCACTTGGGAGACTGCACAACATGATTTGGAATAGATCCACTATGTAGAATCACCACTAGTTTGGATATGGGATGAGATGGATATCTGAGGTGGGGGAAAAGTGTGGAGAAAAGTGTTGAATTAATCTCAAAGAGTGACTTCAATTTGTGATTCATAATGTAGGGTGCCAAGAAGGCTCTATTGGAGCCATGTTGGTTCTAAAGGGTGGGATGAGCTCACAATGGTCTTGATCCAGATTTCCTAGATCAATTTAAGCTCGACATGTAGACAAACTATGGGCCAAGATGATTGGATTGGCTCTATTTGTATGAAATGGAGAAGGATATAGGGGAAAATGTAGATGAGGCTTGCTTTAAAGAAAAAAAAGTTGAGATGCATGGTAAATTTTAGAGCCCACCCATTATGACCCTTCGCAAATAATAACCAGCTAATTTTGCTTCCTAATGTAAAGGTTAATTGGACCCATTCAATATGGAAGAATGCAGAGAAGATGAGAGGAGATCATTTTAGAGAAGGAGAATACATAGAGATAATCTTCTTCATCCATTGAAAAAAATCCTCCAATTCATCACTGGTATCTTCTATCTAACTATTGTTTAATAGTAGTGATGTGGAGACCAACAAGAATTTTATATTCGTTGTTGTGCTCAAGACAATTTTGCTAAACTCTATTCCTGAGGAGTTGAGGAAGAGGCTTGTGAATAGATTTAGGGAGGATTACAAAGGGTGTGTGTGTTGAATGGAGTATTCTAATCTGGTAAAACATCATTTCTATGTAGTATATTTGAATGCATACTCTACATGAGGTGAAACTCTTGGATTGGAAATCAACTAAGAATATTTAGATGTATATATTGGTGGCATAGTTAGTGTGGGTGTTTCAATGTATAGATGCACATTTTCTTTAATTTATTTAGAAGATGTATTCAAGTCAATGCATTTTACTAGTTAAAATTTACATGTGTGTTATTTTAGTGTTTAAAATATGAATGGTTTTTTTTAATGAAGGGGTAAGAATCCAAATTGGTTTTATTTTTAGATAAACTCCAAGTAGAAGTTAAAGTTATTTATTTTACTATTCACAAGTTTGCTTAATGATTTTGATAACATATCCTAGTGTAGTTTGATTGTATTGACGTGTGTTTAGTGATTTGTGTGTCTTCTTATCTCATTTCAATTGTTTGTTTATGTATTTATTTATTAAATTTATTTAATGCTTGTTTTAGTTATCATGATTTTTAGGAAATTATAATATTACAAATTGACTTTCTTTACATAAAAATTTGATTATTTTAGGTTTAAATGTGGCTTAATTTACATCATTTTGATAGAGGGTCATTGTGTTTGGATTCTGGATTTTCCCTTTTTATTTAAGATGCTTATCAATTGTGATTTTGAAAAGAAAACATATATCTCAACAAAAAAATAATTCTTAATTTTTATGACATTGTGGATTTGATTTATTCTTGTCATATGAAGTGTAAAATATTCATCTTACTTTTCATCATCGAACTGGTTAAATACTTGCCCTTCAAAATAAAATTCAGACCAACCCTTAAAAATTTGATCCTTTGTGGCATGGGCGATGGGAGTGACGGGACCCTCAAAGATCTCATCATCATAAATTGAATGTTCGAATCCCGAAAAGTTGAGTCTTGACTAGTCCCACGTCATGAATGAGAATCATTACCCTTCGTAGTGAAAAGGAACACATATGTGATTGGAGAAAATTCTCACAAAGTCATCAACGAGAATATAATGGACGTGTTTCAAAGAATCTTGAAAAGTTGTAGTGATTGGCTTTTAAGTGGTTCCATTCCTTCACGGGTATAAGTATCCATGGTTTATGTGTCAATGTTGAAGATGTTGAAGGTTGCGATATGTGTTGTTGAGTGAGAAATAATAATGACTAGTTACAAAGACTCTATTCAAAAATGCAATTTTGATTTTGTTAATGAGACACGATTTATTCGTATAAAAATTTTCGGATGATTATTTTCAATGGAGGCATTTTTTCCTATTGAGTGAAGTGGAAAAGAATAATGCCAAGAAATGGAGGACACAACATGTGAATTTGCACTCTTTGAAATTCGTGTTAGCATTTGGTGACATATTTCAAAGTATTATTTTGTATATGATGCATACTTTGTAATATATTTTAACACAACATGCCAAAGAGAAAAGGCTAGCAATCAACATTTTCTCTTTGAATGGAAACCATGTCTAGGTTGTGGATGTTCAATATGTCATAATTATGTGAGGGAAGGTATTCTTTCCCATCATTTTAAGGAGCATTGAATACGGGAAATGTATTTTCCAAGGGATTGTTGTAACAACATTGAAGGGATGTTCCTTTTCTCCATAAGTATGTATCTTCATTATATTTAGTGTGATATTTAACATGGTTCTTAAACTTTTCTTAGTCTCGAAGAGGATCACTCACAAATATTTTAGGTGTGCCCAACAAAAAAAGAATCATCAAATATGAAAGGGTGCATCATTTGATATATATATATATATATATAAGTTGTGTAGTGGATTCAAAATTGAAACATATTTTTTAAAGTAATCTTTTCCTACAACTTGATTTTCCCATTCCAATGTCTTAGTATTGAGTTAACTTTATAACCATTGGAAAGCATGAATATGGGTAGCCTCTGTGTTGCCATTTGTAATTGCAGGCAAGGAAATAAATGTACATTATATTTGAGGTGATAGGTTGTTGTGAGAATAAAAGAATTTAGAAATACTATTGATTGTGTACACATATGTGCATGAAAATTTCTTATTGTTTTCCATGATCTATGTTATTCCATTTAGATAAATAATGTCCATTTTGATTGGAAATGCATCTATGAAAGGCATAGGCCTCATTCAATGTTATAGTGTTTATTCCTAGATAACTATATGAGTATATAGAACATGTGCATGTGTAAAAAAAGATCTATCCTTTCATGGAAACACTAATGTGCATCGATAAAATATGAATTAGAACAAAACTATCCCATTTTATATATTGCGATAGAAAAAGCGTTGGTGGTATAGGGTAGTGATGTGTATGGGTGTGTTACAAGGGTAGGTGATCGAGGCATGGATATTGCATTTCCTAGTAAAGTGTTTGGGGTTGAGATGATAAGGAGCTATCCACAACAACTAATGAATGTGGTGTGGTCAAGGATTCTTTAGGGGAGGTGGGAAGTGGTACATTGGTGGATCTATTAGGGACAAACCATGTGTGTGGAAGGAAAACATATAGAGCATTAAAAATCATGTCAAGTAGAGAAAGTAGGAAAAATGACATTTGAATGCGGATCCCAAAGTGGTATTGTATGATCAATTTGGAATATATGAAGGTTCTTGCAAGTTGAAAGGATGTCTTATTTTCTTGTTGTGTATATTTATGATATATTTATGTATGTGATATTGCTAGTGTTGTTGCTCATTTAGGCAACCTCTATATCGTGCATAATACGTGATGATCTCGAACTCTTCTTTTAGGAGTATACATTTGAAGGTGCGATTTGGAAAATCAATATAACCCTAGAATGACATATAATGTCAAGGAATATATGTGAGATCCAAAAGACAAAAAGGAACAATCTCATTGCATACAATTGCAAATACTTTGGCACTAATGGTTTTTCTCATGTGTATGCTCACTGAGTCAACATTTCAACAACACATAGCAATTTGATAATGCCAATGGTTTGATCGGCTATGGATATTGGGATTTTATAATGCAACTTGACAAATTACTATTGAAACATGTGCCCACATGTGTAAAATGAAAAACTTAAACAACATGCTAATTTGAGTATTGTTACCCAATTTTTCCCCTCAGGAAAAATTGGACGAACATGACCTTGCATGGAGAAATAGAAGGATCGACTCGGCCATGGGAGCTCACATTTCGGGCTCGAGTCGAGCAAGTCAATGAAGTAAGATGAGCACATTACAGAGGAGTTGGGAAATGAAGAAGCTTCGAAGTCTGAAATTCAAACTTCAGAGGTGGGGTCGTTCGGAGGTAGGCTAAGGTGAAATCCGGGGACTCGGCGGAAAGAAGTGGGAAAAAGGAGTAAGAAGTTCAAAACCCGAACTCCAAAATTCGGAGTTCGAGGTTTCGAGAAGGTTTCACGAGCTCAGAGTGATGAACAATGCCACGCGAGGAGGGAAAAATCCTAAAACCCAAAGTCTAAAATTCAAACTTTGGGGTTTCAGAGATATGCGATGACCGGATGGATGAAAAAAAACTTGAAACCCGAACTCTCGAACCCTGGAAACATGAACTCCCTAACCCCGGAAACCCCGAAACCCGAAGTCCAAATTTTTGACTTAGGGTTTGGCATTTTGGAACATTGAAGCCCCAGTGCACACAAATCATAACTTGAAGCCCAAAACTTGAAGTCCAAATTTCGGACTTCAAAGTTTCGGCATTTCAAAGGTTTTACAAACACAGGCAGATGAATAGTAAAAACAACCTCCAAAGTCAAAATACCTGAAGCTCCAAATCCCGAAAGTTTGAAATTTCAGATTTTGGAGGGTGCGATGCATGGTCGGAGTCCAAAAAAATAGAACCAACTACTCACATTTATTATAGTATGGTACCCTCATCTTCAAATCGCCATAACTTTTTCCTGAGAGCTCAGATTTGCACAAAATAAGACTTTTTGGAAAGCTCTCAGTGTTTGATCAAGTATTCCAAAATAGGGAAATACAGCCCACCATTTTAGAGGAGTCTTTCCATATTTCTCACCTACCAAAATGATGAAGGTATGAGCTTACTTTCTTCCTCAACAAGGAAAATTACATGGAGGCATGGGTTTGTAGTGTCACCCATCATTGTTATAGGTGATTTTAATGCATTTTTGGGTGGTTGAAGCAAGATTTTGAATTCTCTCTCTCTCCCTTCTCTCATTCTTCCTATATATTGTAAGGAGGGGCTCATTTTAAAAGGTTGGAAAACTTGTATATGCCCCTCCCTTCTTTCTTGTTTGTAAGAGATTTGTGGAGATTTCAAACCTCCCTATTGAACATTGTAATGTAAAATTTGTGCCTTTGGCCCTAAATGTGATGTATTGTATCAACTTTGAGAGCAATAAAATTAGATTTATGGATGCTTCAAACCCTCTTTTGTGTTATATTGCAACTTTATGATCTTTCATTACATGCAAGGTTATTGTGTATTGTTTTTGTTTTCATTACAAGGTTCTAGTAGTGTTATGTTTATTATGTAGGTTGTTCAACATCCTTCTTGGTGCATCACCTTCCCTTAGAGTAGATTTTAATTTTCATGCATTTTCTCTATCTCTGTCTCCTTGGAAATATTAGATTAGGGTTAGATCTACAACTCTCTACACTTTGGAGTAGTTGACACTAGGATAGGATAGGAAGCCGACCTTCTCCGAAGGGTTATCCTGATCAAAAGTCCCACACTTTAGGATAACTCCATGTTTGACGAATCACATTGACTGCCTCAACCATTCACTTACGAGCAATCAAGGGTGTTGTGATTTCGCCATAACAAGTATATCAAAATTTTCGACCTTGTATTAGAGGAATAATAAACAAGGAGGTTTCAAAAAGGAAAATAGACATTTGTCATTTGCTTCATGCTCCATTCCTATTCTCTCTCTACAAGAAGTATTGATCCATCTTCAATACCTAACTCCTCAACTCGCTAAGAATTTTTTTCTCCCTAAGAGCATACGTGTCTTCACTTCATGCTTTTCTTCTCTATGATATAGAGAAAACCCTATTCCCACAATCATTTCCTTGAAGTCTCTCATGAGCTCCATAAGTTTTTTTCTTCATTATTTGCTACTTTATCTTTTCTCTCCTTTGTGTCCTTAAATATGAAGGCTAAAACTCTCTTTCTTTGAAGATAGTTGTCTACCCTTGCATCAATTTCTTCAATCATTCTCAATTGTTACCCAAATTTCATCTCTGCATCCATAACCACAATCACAACTCTCCCTAAAATATTCTATACTATCCTCAATAACAACATAGGGTGTCATCCCATAGGTGTCTAATCACAATATATTTGGATGTTCGATATTAATTGATGTAACAAACTCAATTTCTTGCAAATTAATAAAATAACAATAGATACAATTATTAAGGACAAGATACGGAAGAAGCCTAACAACCAAAAAATAACTAGTATTAATTCTTCTTCATAATATCTTTCATCTTTTCCAATGGGGTTTGGGTGGATCGGTTAAGACAGACGGTTGTGTCCGGATCCACCAGGTTCAAATCCCGTTGGGCGTGATCCCTTCGGGGTGGTTTACTAGTGGTGGCGGGTGTTGCATCACCGGTAGGTTGCGGCGGTTTGGTGGTGGCGGGTGTTGCATCACCGATGGTTGCGGCTCGTGGCTTCGGCTGGTGGTTCTCGACGGTGGCGGAATTTGCATCATTGGCATTGGCATTGGTGGCGGCTGGTGGCTCTAAAAACGGCGGTGGCAGAAAATTGCATCGTCGGTGTGGGCTCGGTGGCCGCATTGGTTTGTGTTGGTCTTAATTGTAATATCTTGTCTAAGGACATTGTTGTAGGGTGGGGCCCCACCAACCCTCCGGTTCATAGCTCCGGTCAAAAGCGTTTAACGATTAAAAAAATCTTTCATCTTTGTCCTCCAAATTCTAGAATACCTCTTACACACACACACACACACACACACACACACACACACACACACACACCACTCCTAACAAATAGCCCTTCCTAGAGACTTATATAACTAGTAGATTCAATTTATCCAACAACCAACATCTGTCCCTTTCACCAAAAAGAGGGCTATTCCACCAACAACTATTATTAGCAATGATACTTTTTTCTAACACATGACAACAATAAAAACTATTATTATTAAAAAATAGATTCCCTCTTAAATTTTCAACTACACAAAGTAGTGTGGGATGAGGAATTGATTTCCATTCTACAAATTGTCTTTCCAATCCGTTCATAGAGCTCGTGCATCATTGTCATCCTCAAACAAACCTATGTTTCACTCATTCAATCGATCCTCTTCTAAAGTCTTTAAGATCATCACTAATCTTACATCTCCATGAAAATATTGGCATTGATCTTATCGAGTTAGTTGTCGTAATAAGAAATTGACTCATGTATCTTGATTTCTTAAATATTTTTAATAAATATGATCATTTCAATCTTTTCAAAAATACATCACCACTATGATTAATAATAAAATAAATACATCACCACTATGTTTGTGTGTAATGTTCAATACCAATGCTCTCGATAACAATACTTATCACATACTATAACGTTTAGTGCTTTATACATTTGGTTATGTCGAAGGCGTTCCTCCTATGGGAAAGGGATTTGCGGAAATTCACAGGACTATGTCAAATTTGACGGCCATATGGATGTTTTTTATGGTGATTAAATTTGATGGTTGTTTTAATGGTGTAGATAGGCATTTTGACATTTTTGCTTTTTTAAGTTGTTTTTGTTGTTTTTAGCAGACTAAACTCCAGTTGCATGCTCACTTTTGAGGAGCAATTTGTGTAATTTGGGAAACGGAAAAAACGTTCATCGTTGTAGAGGGTGAATCGTGAGCATAGGTTGAAATCTTGTGTCGTTTCTTCCTCGTTGGAACTGATTTTCCTTGGTTTATGCTTTTTAGAACATGTTAATGGTTGTTTTTGGATAATTTGTGGACAGGAAAAGGCGATGGAAAATCCAAGAGTTTTCTTTGACATGTCAGTGGGTGGCGCGTTGACCGAAGAAGAATCGTGATGGAGTTGTTTCCCGACGTGATGCCGAAGATGGCTAAGAAATTTAGGGCGCTATGCATGGGTGAGAAGAGAACTTCAGGGCGTTGTGCATGGGTGAGAAGGGAACAGCAAGTCTAGAAAGCCCCTGCACTTCAAGGGCTCCACTTTCCACCATGTCCGAGCCCTGGAAGAATATGCATCGTTTACAATAGTTTTTATCTAATTTCTTATACTAGGTAGTGTAAACTCCGTATCTATGGAGGAGTTTTTTTAGTGTCAAGTAGTGCATAATAAATAGTTGTAGGAGTTTTTTTAGTGTCAAATATCTATGCTTTTCCCCTGTTAATGTCAATAGCCATGTGTTGTCCTAGTCAATGACAATGAATTCTAACAACTGCAAATCAATCCATGCATCAAGAATCCCTCCCGTATGAATGAGATCCAATGTGTTGTCAAAGAAGGGAAACCTTTGGTTTATGGTAATATATAATGGAACAAACCCTCTTAAATCAATCATCTCATTAAAGGGCGCTAGATTGACAACAGGAGAAACAATCATCACATTGTGTTCTCTCATCCTGGCAGCAAAAGTGTCAGTCCTAGCACTAAAATCCAACCCTATTCTGACCTCCCTGGCTTGATGCTCAACACTACAACTATAAGGAAATCCGCATTTGAACTATTCCTGATCCATTTAGGGATCTCATTTTGGGAAAGGTTTAAACACCCAAATCATTTGAAGAATCCCTTATTAGTCATGTTACTTGACAAACAGGCAAAGTCATTACATTTATAGTTGTTCCATCTGAAATTTCTATCATCAGGCATGTTCCAGAGGGATTGATTAATGGGCAAAGGATTCTGACATTGCCCAGGAGCTCTGACCAAGCATCTTTTCCTAGGCAAGGGATCACAACCTTGTATCATCAAACTCTGTCCCAAATTCCAACCATCATGTCATAGCTCATGTACTGTTCAACCTCTTTCTTCATCAAAACACAGGCATGCCCAATTGTTGTGTAGGTCCAATTAGTACCCAAAAGGTTGATTTTTCTAAGCTTGTTCTCTTTCCCCTTGATATACTTTTTTAGTTCATCTTATTTGAAGAAGTCCCCCAATGGATCTACTTGTTATTTTGGTTGTCGTTGTAGAGAGACAATGATTTTTTTGAGAGACCCCATGACATCCCCCACAAGAAAATTCATGTGCTGCAAGTATTCAGATTTGAGAGCATTTTGGTCTTTTGACTTTGCATTGCTCTCAATTTCATTAATTGCCTTCTCTACTTTGCTCTGCAAGTCTTGGAGTTTGAGATTGGTGTTTTGAAGCCTTGAAGAGAGCTTGCCAAAGAAGGTATTTTTGGATCCATAAAAATGTCTGCAAAGTTCATCATCATGAAATAGAACACTTGTAGTGTAGAATATCGGTAAGGTCGTGCAGAGAGCTGATTGTTATAAGCAACAATTCTAATTTTTCTCCTTTTCAATATTGTGCAATATAAATATCTTGTCACGCACATACCCCGCCTCTTTCATTTGAGGTTAGCTAATTTCTCTAGCTTGAAATATATTTTGTTGTTTGTGAGCGAGATCTTCTTTTGAAACAAATGCATGTATGATTTATTTTTCTTGCATCATTGTAGATGTTCAATATTTGTTTTAACTTGGTTGATTGATATTATATGGAATTGTCATTCTAATGTTTTAAGATCAACATGGAGGGCCCCAGATCCAAATCATTAATGGGTATATATCTTTCATTCATTTTCAGGGGAAAAATGCTTTACAACGTTTTGTTCAAATTCAATGAGGGCATAAGTGCACTTGTACATTTGCTCGCATCAATGGCCACAGACATGCCTTGCACAACAATTCAAGCGCACTCTTTATATTCTTTGCAAGATCAACACGGAGTGCGTCAGATCCACATCATTAATGGGTATTTATCTTTCATTCATTTTCAGGGGAAAAATGTTTTACAATGTTTTGTTCAAATCCAGCAGACAGACAAAGTATTACCATTGGTTACATTAACCACGAATATGCAAGAATATTAAGGCTTAATGAGAAATCTGATGTCTACAATTACAAAATTATTCTTTTGGAGTTCTTGACGGAAGGAAAGCCGTGGATAATGACTCAAATTTTCTTGATTGGTAAGATTTATGTTTGTTCATTTGCTTTCGGATCTTACATTGTACACTATTTAAGTATTTTAAAGGTTTTTTGTCTGGAGCATGGAGCAATCATATGTGGATGGAGTTGTCTTTGACATTGGCATGTGAACACAAATTCTATCAAAAGCAGACAACAAAATAATCATGGAAACTGTTGATACAAAAGTTGCAGCAACCTACAAGGATCCTGGGATTGTATTAATTTTGTGAATTCAAGAATGACAGTGGTTGGAGATTCAACTGAAATTTGGAGCCAATTTTTAAATGCAACATTTCATGCTCAGGAGCCTTCAGTTATCTGTCAAGTATCAATATCATTTGTATTCTGCTATTGCATTTTTGGGAACATGTTTTCCCAATATCTATGTCATTTCTATTAAACAAATAGTATGTCAGTGGTTTTAGCCTTAGGAATTGTTTTGGGAGTAAGTGGAATTGTATAGACATTGTTACTTCTAAATATTTATGAATTTATTTTTTGACAAGATGGGTACCAATCATGGCATATGTTATTTGTCAGCTGACCAAATCGTGTTGGGGGGCATTTAGAGATCTCCCTTAACAATACAACAATGCATTTGAGAATGGGGTGGTCAAAGTAATTGGAAGTGTTCCTTTGGATGATCAAAAGCTCATTTGTATGTTTTATGAAGATGCTTCTTAGAAATTTTAAACTCCGAAGAGGGACGGCGTTCTAATGGTCGATTGATGTGATTGAGCTCGATGTATCTGCACTCGTTTGTTAAAGTCAATTTGGTATAATTTGGTTTATAAGTGGATTATTCACCAGCTAGTTTATAAGTCACTATTCTAAAATCTGGGACTATTTTGTTATGGAATATACAATGTGCCAAATATGTTACATTTGGCACATTGTTGAAGTGGTTTTTCTAAATATATATTTTTTGGTTCATTATTTGTAACCCCTTCTCATGGAGTATTTGTTGGGGTGTGGAACCTATTTTTGGTCTTCTCGAATTAGTATTGAAGTGTTGGAGTTCGAACGGTTAAGTTTGGAGACTTCAGGAGCATTCTACAGTCGTCTGTTGTGACATTGTTGTGACTTTGTTGTTAATTGGTTGTCAACGTCGTGACCATTTTTTCCAGCGGTGAGAAGATGAAAGATCACGACTTTCAAACTTCTAGGGTCGGCTTTAGAACTTCTTAAAAGGATTGTAATCTTATAAATAGAGGTGTTAGGGTATCTTAAAGATATCTTGAGTGGTCAAGAGGTGATCAAGGGTAAGCAATTGGGTGTCGATTGTGGTTTAGATGTAGTTTAGCATCTTTGGAATTTTGTTGTGAGTTCATAATTGAGAGAAGACTGTGAGAGTTGTTTTACTCTTGTTGATAATAAAATTTGAACAAGTTCTTGGTGGACGTAGCCCACATTGGGTGAACCACGTTAAATATTGTCTTGTCTTCTTTTGTGCATTATTTATTTATGTTGTTATATTTCTGCAAGTATAATTCTTCTATATAGTTTCCTACTATTGTGATTTGAGGAATTGTTCCTGCATATTTGTTACCTAATTCTTAACAGTATTATAATTGCAACTTATAGAAGACACGAACATCCTTATGAAGCATTGACTCTGTTTCACCAAATGCAACTAACAGGTAGCCAACCTAAATATTAGTTCCCCTTTTTCTAGCATCACGCCAACCTATGTCAAAACAGGGGATGGACATTCACCAAAGAATAATAGATTGGGCTGTTGTATATTTTCCCTCCCCGGGTAAAAATAAGGCATTTGGGTTTCGAATCGGCATGTCGGAAGGGTGAAAACCCGACACAAGGCATTTCGAGTTTAGGAGTCGGGAAAGCAGTCGAGGCAAACAAGTCGGAAAACATGGAGGGAAAACATGTTGCGCCACCTCCCAAACCCGATGCATATGCAAGTCATACCTCCGAACCCGAAAACAAAGGAAATTTGGTAATAGCGGCGGATGCGGGTTTCGGGAAAGCACGAACATCAAACACATGCCGCGGTGTCCTCCAAGCCCGATGCGGATGCAGAGGAGAGTCCCGAACCCGACTAGAACGGGCCTGACGCGGGAAATATGACAGTTCACCATTTTTGGGTGGTTGAGGTTCTTACCTACCGCCATGATGAATGGAGTTAGGCGCAGTCTTGGAGGTGGTTGGGCAAATCTCGATTTTCTCACTTCTCCATCTCTTTCCCTTCTATAAAATGTAAGGAGGGGCTGTTTTTCAAAGGTTGGACATTTTTGTTTTGTGCCTCCTCCCTTCTTCTCCCTGGCAGGTGGATTTGTGGAGTAAAGGACCTTCCCATTTGAATTATGTAATGCAACCTTGCCTCTTGGCATTTTGCGTGTATTGTATCACCCCTTGGAGCAAATTAATGCATATCTGTGGATGTTTCTCAACCCTCTACGTGTTTATTTGCATCCTTTGATCTTCACTTTGTGAATCGGCTATTTGTGCATATGATTTTGCATTACATTTTATTGGTTTGTGTTTATTGGCAAAACATATGTTCTTCATTCCTCGGTGCATCACCTCCTTAGCTTAGGTTTATTTTTATGCATTTCTCTCTCCCTGTCTCCTTGGTAGTTAGATTAGGTTTTTGGGTAAACCTCTGCGTTTTATTGGTGCATCTGAATAGAGGAATAGGAGCCGGCCTTCATCCGGAGAGCTTTTCCGATTTCGCGAGGTCCCACACTTGGGAAAAGCTCCATGTTGTGCAATCGCTTTGAGACCTCAACCCATCGCGTTGCGAGTCCCGGGAAGTCTTGTGATTTCGACACCAACTTGATTTTGGCACGCCCGGTGGGACAAGAGGTCATTCCATGAAAATTTGAAGGAGTTTTCGTGAGTTTTGGCAGAAAAATTGCAGTTTTACAAATTTAGATTTTGCGCCTCCTGGCTGAACTCAGAAATCATTTTTCAAGGGTTTATCTTGCTCGAAACAAGTCAAAAATTCACGGTTGGTAGATCGAGGTAATCTTCAAAAGGGTATCTTTAGTTTTTGATATTTTGATTTCAAAATTTGGGTTTTTAGTGATTTCGGGTTTTGGGATCGAGAGCATCAAAGCGAAACAGTGTTTCGGGTGGGGATGCATTGCATGGTCCTACCCAGGGGAGTGAACATGCATATCCTTTCGGGTTTTGGGGGATGTCGGACATGTTCAAGTTCCGACACATAGCAATTCGGGTTTTGTGAGTTGCATCGCATGACCTGAGTTCCGCCTGTACTTTCGGGGATCTGCACAACAAGGCCCGAATTCGGATTGAAGATTGTCTCCTCTGGGTCCTTCAAATTTCAAATTATATTTTCAATATTGTCAAGTTTGGTGTGTAACTTGGCAAAATCCAGCCTTTTAGAGGCTTGTTCTCTAACACATCTGGCGACTCCGAAGGGATAGAGTTCAGTGGTGTAGCAGCACGAGTTGCCCAGGCACATGAGAAGAATTCGGACAAGGTCTTATACTCGAGAAGAAGGGCTATTTGTCCACTTGCAACTTTCACCAGGTTGGGGAAGGAGAGGAAGAAGATCACAAAGATCACCATCTCCACCTAACAGGACTTTGTCTACACCTCCACCTGGTAGGCCTTTTCTCGCATCAACCAGGGTTCTTAGGCCAATCATAATGGCGCATCTACCACCGAATCCCTTTGTCAATTTCACGGGAAGTAGTCCACTTGCCCTAAATGCTCAGAATCAAATTCCAGTTGCAGCGCTAAAGAATATCCCCTATTTCACAGGAGAAAATCATACTACTCCTATTGATCACATCCAGGATATTGCTAATGTATGCGCGATCCACGAAATAAATGAAATGGATGTTGCAGTCAAGTTGTTGGCTTCATCTTTCAAAGGTAAGGCCTTACAATGGTTTAGGAGCCTTGCAGCAGGGTCTATTACGAATTGGAACCAACTTTGTTCAGCTCTTTGTAGCCAATTCGGGGAGAGGGCGGACAATTTGTCCTTATTGGAACAGCTGACAACAATCAAAAGGGCTCCTAACGAACAAATGGCAGATTTCAACTTCAGGTTCCAACGGACATGGGACAGGATCCCAATAACTGTCAGACCAACTGCCGAAGGAGCATTCCTTTATTTCTTAAAGGCTATAAATTCAGACATAGCCATGATGATCCGATCGATGGGAGGACAACGCTTTTGCCGGGGGCCTATGACCTGCAATCGAGAAGAGAAAGCTGTTTGATCAGTGTGCAAGCTTGCACAAGGCCGCCGATGCCTCTCTATCCGAGATATGGGAAATCCTACTGACGATCAAGCACGAGTTGAATCCCATTCCAACTCCTAGAAATCAAAGCAATAATGAGGCATCCACATCTTCAAATACTTCAAAGGAATTGCAGGAGGTCATGAAACAACTGCAGAACCTTGGAAATGAGCTTGTGACTATCAAAAGACAGCAAGCTCAAAGTGCTT
The DNA here is from genome assembly GCA_018340775.1 of Taxus wallichiana var. yunnanensis. Taxonomy (NCBI): domain Eukaryota; kingdom Viridiplantae; phylum Streptophyta; class Pinopsida; order Cupressales; family Taxaceae; genus Taxus; species Taxus wallichiana. Next base: position 1,441,563 of record CM031241.1, on the reverse strand, counting down.
AGGACCACCGTATCGGCCTCGAAGCACGGTGCAGCTAGGCCCTCATACCAACAGAATAGACCACCACCACCTCAGGCTGCAAATCAAAACCAAAACCAAGGACAACCTCAAGCTGCCAGGCCATTTCGGCCGTATGATCCAAATACAACGACGTCCTCAAGAGCCTTGGTCCCGACACAAAATAACATGGCACAGGAGTACGACTGGTGTTACCCTTGCAATCTACCTCACTGATCGGTCGGCATGTTTTAATGGTGCCTTTGAATCGAGGCCTTGATGGTGCAAACCATTGGTGTTCCTCGAGAACCAAGCCAAGAAAGAATCGCGCGAAAGCAAGAAACAGAGAAGGACCTCAGCGAAACCACATTGGCAAATTGGCAAGCGGAAGACTTACGTGGAGTTAACCAATGACCTTTTCAAGGCGTGGCTGCAACACGGTCAAAGAAGAGAGGCATAGTAGAGGACAACCGCCGTCTAATCCGGTTGTTTCTCAACCCACTCTTACACAACGAGAGGGGCGTCGCAGACCAAACATAGCTCAAATGTGCAAAATCAGCCTAAGGTTTTTGTTGTAGCAACACATGCACTGTTGAAGTTCGAAAAGGTTGCACCAAGTAAGGGGCAGCAAAAGGCAGTTCATCCCCTTGACATCATCGATCAAATGAAGAAGACACATGTGAACATTTCCATGTGGGAATCACTTTGGCGATCGGGCAACGAGATTTATTGCAGTGCGATGATGGCTAATTGTACGCCACAAATGTATCAAACCGGGGACATGAGAAAGTTCTCACTAATGCGGTCTGCAACATGATGGGGGCAGGACGAGGAAAAATTTGAAGCCTCCACCTTTCTATGTTTCATTGATTGTTGGAAACCACTTGGTACACAAGCTGCATGATAGATTCGAGAGCAAGTAGTTCGGTGATGCGAAGCAAATAGCGGATCAATTTGGGTTTGAAGTATGAGCGATCTTGAAAGGAGTAGTGCGGACTAGATGGGCAGCGGTGGGAGCAGTTGGGGTCATAAAGGGTTAAGCCTAACACTACATTCATGTCCTAATGTTACTGATCTGCAAGATGTATGCATGTAATTGACCTCCCGCCACTCTTTGCGTTGTGTTTATCGAGGACTTCACTGCAAAATCGGTGGATATTTATCTATGATTGGTCGCACATGATTTTAGGACAAGGTATGGAGCAAAGCAACAATCGGATCGAGAATCAATTGCCAATTTCCATATTGAGCCTCATGTACCGAGTCCTATCGATGCAAATTGCTCGGCCTTTGATCGGGAGGAGTGTTCAAGTGATCTAGAAAGGTACTAAGGTCGAGGAATTCTGATTTAACTTTGGATGAATGGGCAAACAAAAGTCATGAATTTGACCCTATAAGGAAATTGAAGAATACGAATTGGGCGTGTATTGTGTACACGAAGAAAATTCACCCATTCGACATCATTCGGCTGAACAAAAGGATGAAAACAAAGTTTGGAAATTATTCTTTGATGGTTCGAGAAGCGAGACACAAGTCTTTGGAGGTGGTGCGATGTTGATTTCACCACAAGACATCAAGTATTATTGACTTTTCGTTTCAGTTTTCTTGTTCAAACAACACGGTGAATATGAGGCCTTGATTCATGGAATTCATTGGGCGAGGAAAAGGGGCATAAAGAACTTGCGGGTGTTTGGAGATAGCGAGCTAATCGTCGACCAAGTTAGGGGACAACATCTTCTACAAAAAGCGACTTGCTAAAGAGCTACTGAGAATAGGGTATGGGACCTCATTGAGGATTTGAAGCTTTGACATTGTGTCCATACCCGGGGAAGAAAAATGAAGCTGCGAGACGAGGCTCGCGGCGATTGGAGCAACGTTTGATGTGGTTGTGACATCGAGAAGAGAAAAACGCAGCCACACATCCATGTGGTTGTAAGGCCAGCGATTCGAGATAATAACACAAGGTGGCGGTGTTTGAGAAGCGATCAACAGAGATCGTCGATTTCTTGCGAAGAAGCTGAATTCTCGGCTAGAAATCGGGATAGGCTAGAAGCGGCGATATGGGGATCAAGTAGTGCGGCTGCGGACAAACAAGCTTCCCGAGGGTTTAGTAACGTTGGAGTCTATCTTGACCCTAACGACCGATTTCGTAAGGAAAAGGCTAACATACGAGTCAAGAGAGAAGATTGAGCCAATTGCAGGTTGGGGAAGGCAAAACACTTCAAATTGGTAAAGTGGCCTTTGAAGCGGGAGAAATCAGATTTCATACTGACTTTGCAAGAATTTCCGAGATGTCTTGCTTGGAGCTATGAAGACTTAAGAGGATTCGATCCAAATTTGGCACAACATACCATAGAATTGGATCCGGATGCTAAGCCCATCAGGCGAAGCAGAGACCAGTCAACCCTCACATTGAGCCTCTAATGAAGAAAGAGCTTAAACAAGCTAATAGAGGCAAGAATTATATTCCGGATCAAGCACTCAACTTGGGTTGCGAATTGGTTTCGGTCAGGAAGAAAAGCGGAGAAATTAGGTTGTGTGTGGACTTAGAGACCTCAGCGGGGCATCTCTCAAAGATCATTACCCACTTCCTTGATGGAACAAATATTGCAAGTAGTATCGGTTCGAGAGAGATTCTCTCTCCTAGATGGCTACTCGGGTATAATCGGTGATGGTGAAAGAAGATGACCAATTCAAGGCGGCTTTCACCACGAATGGGGGACATATGCCTACTGAAGATGCCATTTGGGCTATCAAATCTTTGGAGCCACCTTCGAAGGGCAATGGATATGGCATTTAAGGGGTTGATCAATAAAATAGTTCTAATATATCTTGCGACATCTTTGTATTCTCAAAAATGCGGTGGATCACCTCTTTCATCTAAGGCGGGTATTTGAGAGGTGTAGAAGATTTGGGGTATCATTGAATCCCAAAAATGCATATTCTTGGCTCACGAGGAAAACTTCTAGGCCATATTGTTTTGAAAAGGAAGGGTTGATGATTGACCCGAGAGAGAGTTGAAGCAATTCAAGCTTTGCCATTGCCAAGTCACAAGAAGGCTCTTCAAAGCTTCTTAGGAAGGATCAATTTTGTCATGATTTGTTCCAAACTTTGCGGCTCTCGTAAAGCCAATAACATGCTTGATGTTAAAAAGAGCATGGCATTTAAGTGGACATCGAAGGCAAGGCAAGTTTTGAGGAAATAAAAGAGGCTATATCTCAAGCTCCGACTCTTGTCGATCGGACTTCTCAAGGACTTCGTGTTATATGCCTTGGTGGTGGGGACACAATTTACTGCAATCAGTACAACAAAACAAAGGAGGATTAGAACAACCAGTTGCTTTCTTCAGTCAAGGCTTGGAGGAATATGAAACTAGATACTCTTTCATTGAAAAGCATGTCCTTGCGGTGATCAGGAGTTTAAAGAAATTCAAGCACCTAGTCTCAAACAACAAGATCCAATTGTTGGTCTCTCATGCGGGAGTCAAGGACTTCCTTCTAAACAAGGATCTGAATGAGAAGCGTGCAGGATGGATCACTCGTGTCATGGAATATGACATCGAGATCAAGGTCACAAAGCTAGTACGTGGAAAGGGACTATGTGAACAACTAGCCTTGAGTCAACAAGTTGAAGTAGGTGATGAAAAAGAAATTGTCTTGGTGCTACAGGATGGTCAAGAACATGAAAATGATGATGTGCCTACTCCTTGTTGGACTCAGAATATGATTCACTTCCTACAGACAAGCCTATGCCCTCCAGAAATGAGCAAAGCAAAGAGAAGATACTTTAGATTACAAGCCATTCCATATGTGCTTGTTGATGGTGTTTTGTTCAAAAGGGACATCAATGGAGTTCTATTGAGGTGCATTGGGACAGGTCAAATTGAGAGGGTGTTACGAGATTTTCACGATGGAGATTCTGGTGGACATTTTGCCCCACAGTATGACTCTCAAGATAATGAAAGCAGGGTATTATTGGCCCACAGTGTTCAATGACTGCTATACATGGATAAGAAAGTGCAAGAAATGTGCACTCTTCACAGGCAAAGAAAGACTAGCAGCACTTCCATTGCACCCAATTTTGGTTGACCAACCATTTATGCAATGGGGATTGGACTTCGTCGGGGTCATCAACCCAAACTCAAGCCAAGGCCCACAAGTGGATTCTCACGCAGCGGACTATTTCACCAAGTGGGTGAAGCGGTAGCGCTCAAAGAGGCAACGAGTCTAATATACTAGAATTTTATGAAGGAATAGTGACCGGGTTCGGTGTGCATAAGCCACTATCATATCGAGATAATGCATTGGCATTCATAGGTTCGAGGATTACGAGAATGGGCTATCAAGAATGGAATCTATTTGAGCACCTCTTCAAATTATTACCCGGGGGTAATGGATGAGCGAGAGTCCACGAACAAAAATTTGCTAAGAATCATCGGGAGGACTCTGGATGAAAATCAAAGAACATGGCATACCGAGGCTAAAATCAGCATTGTGGGTGATAGGATAACACAAAGAGGTCTACGAGGCAATTCCCCTTACAAGTTGGTCTATGGAAAAGAGCGTGTGCCTATATCATTAGAAGCTGCCACTGCATTGGAGTTCATGAAACAATTGGAGTTGGTGAGTTCGAACGATGGAGGCTAGGTATGCGAGTTGATGGAATTGGAAGAAATTAGAGAACATGCGGTTCAAGCAATTCAAGAAAGATCGAGGCCTTAGTGAAAAGATGGTTTGATAAGAAAGCGAGCAAGGACCTTCTCGGAAGGGACTTAGTTACGAAATGGGATGCGAGATCGGGCAAAACCGGGAAGGCATTCCAAATTTGATGCCATTTGGAGTGGCCCCTACATGGTCACGGGATGTAAGAATAGCAATGCCTTCCAATTGTCTACATTGGACGGAGAAGAACTTCGATTCGGTCAAGCGGAATCTATCTTAAACATTCTTCTTGAAGAGAGAAAAGTTCTACCCTTGTAAATATTAGCCTAGTTTTCAATTCCTCTAAGTGCGTGTGCACATTGTCTTGTTGTAGTTAGGTTTCAGTTTCCCTAAGTGCTTTGGCACAGGTTTTGTTGCTCCTGGGTTGGTTTTCTACAGTTCAGCGTGTTCTCGGAGAAGGAGTTCAGGTATCAGATCGGTTTCAGGTTATTGCTTATGACTCCGTGCCCAATGGATTGCTAAAAGGCCATTGATCTTCTACTGTGGCGAGTAACCCGTGAGTCGCCAAATTGTTGTATATTTTCCCCCCGGGTAAAATGGATAAGGCATTTCGGAAAGAATCGGGAAAGCAGTCGGGTCGGGACAAGTCGGATAAACAAGGGAGGAAAACATGTCGGAGGCCATCCCCAAACCCGAGCAAGAAAAGATGCGGCGGGGTCTCCAATGTCGGAAGGGCTTGAAATCAGGAAGCGTGAAAAGGAAATCGGGTTTTGGGAGGCGGAGAAGCACGATGGAATGACATGTCGGAGGGCAAAAAACCCGGCGGGGAAGGACATGTCGGAAGGAGGTCGCAAAACCCGACACAAGGCATTTCGGGTTTCCAAGTCGGGAAAGCAGTCGGGCGAACAAGTCGGAAAAGCATGGGGCGAAAACATGTTGCGCCACCTCAAACCCGATGCATATGCGAGTCATACCCCGAACCCGAAAACAAAGGAAATTTGGTAATAGCGGCGGATGCGGGTTTCGGGAAAGCACGAACATCAAACACATGCCGCGGTGTCCTCCAAGCCCGATGCGGATGCAGAGGAGAGTCCCGAACCCGAGCGGAACGGTTTGTGGCGGGAAATATGATAGTTCGCCATTTTTGGGTGGTTGAGGTTCTTACCTACCGCCATGATGAATGGAGTTAGGCGCAGTCTTGGAGGTGGTTGGGCAAATCTCGATTTTCTCACTTCTCCATCTCTTTCCCTTCTATAAAATGTAAAGGAGGGGCTTTTTTCAAAGGTTGGACATTTTTGTTTTGTGCCTCCTCCCTTCTTCTCCCTGGCAGGTGGATTTGTGGAGCAAAGGACCTTCCCATTTGAAATTGTAATGCAACCTTGCCTCTTGGCATTTTGCAGTGTTGTATCACCCCTTGGAGCAAATTAATGCATATCTGTGGATGTTTCTCAACCCTCTACGTGTTTATTTGCGTCCTTCCGATCTTCATTGTGAATCTGGCTATCTGTGCATATCTTTTGCATTACATTTTATTGGTTTGTGTTTATTGGCAAAACATATGTTCTTCATTCCTCGGTGCATCACCTCCTTAGCTTAGGTTTATTTTTATGCATTTCTCTCTCCCTGTCTCCTTGGTAGTTAGATTAGGTTTTGGGTAAACCCTCTGCGTTTCATTGGTGCATTTGAACGGAGGAATAGGAGCGGCCAAGCATACAAAAGGCATGTGAACTATATGATAAAATGCCTCAATGAGATGTGATCTCATGAACTTACATGATTGCAGGATATGCATAAAATGGGTTTGTTGAAAATGCCTTCAAAATTTTTAGGTGAATGCATTTGACAAGTGCAAACCCACCTCCACAACCTTTGTCAGCATACTCCCTTTCTATACCAATATGGGAGCCTTAGCACAAGGTATGAACATCCATCAAAGTATAATGGAAAGTGAATTTTTTTTTGCAAAATGCCTCAAAGAGATGTGGTCTCATGGAATGCCATGATTGTAGGATATGCACAAAATAGCTCTGACAATGATGCTCTCAAACTCTTTGAGGTAATAAAACAATTTGGAATGTACCATAACCATTTAAACTTTGTTTATATATGCTTGCATATTTTGTCTCATTTATGTTTCATGGAGAGCTAATATGTTAAAGCACTTAGTCATTCTTTCAATCTACTTTGACGTCAACACTTCACATTCACTACATTCTTGAGAGTGACTCTGAGCAAACTTACATGTCTCACTTGCATTTGTATTCAATTATTACACAACTATTATTTAACTTCCTCTTAATGTACTTTGCAACATTTGTTTTGGCTTTAATAGAAAATCGAATTGTCAATCACACCCCTTATCAACATGTAGAAAAGTAATAACTATCCTTCTAAATCTAATAACATATATCATTCAGCGTTCACATTGCATTGTACACATGCGATTGCTAGTTTTATGGCTCTACCATTGGTATAATTGTTTATTGATATAGACTTTGTAATTTTGTATTATTAATAGAAACATCTTCAATTAAAAAATAAAAAATAAAATAAATACTATTGTAATTCAAATTTTTTTGGGTCAAATGTTCCCTTAAAATTGAAGTTTTTAACATAAAGACACAAATATATTTTAAAAATTACATAAAAACAAACCTTTTAACATTGTTATAATCAACACTCTGAAGATAATAAAAATCCATTTCTTCGTTGTTCTTAAAAGAAATGGGGGACGAAGAAGATAATGCGATAAATTATTAAAATATTTACCTACAAAGCATTGGATGATGCAGTCATTGTAACCCTATATAGTTTAAAAACATAGGATACTTTAAATCGGACATAATTTTATGGAGGGGACTTGCTTAAATTTTCTTGGTCCATACTGTTGACAAAATTTAGAAGTATTATTTTTTTGTGTTAACGGTTTTATGGATTATATAGTTTTTTTTTTTGAAGTACACCTAAAAACAATAGGTGAGAAATTATAAGAATGCATGGCAGGTGTGAAAAAAGAATGGCTGGGACAGAGCACGCTTTGCTTATGTCATGGGAACCATTTCCCCTGTTTCACCATAAAATTTCAGAAAATCAAAGCCCAACCCAAAACAGAACACAGAAGGGAACTGGGAAGCACTACAGGCTGCAGTGAAGATTTGTACGGAAGAGCTGTGGAGGGCTTGAAAAGCGCTAAAGCGCATGTTTGAGGTAAGTAAACACAGAATTTCACCTAACTAAACCAGATAGCAGTGTTCACAAGACCCAAACGAAAAGAAAGCCCTACATCAAAGCTGCAACTTGGGGTTTGAGACTCTCTGCCAGATTCTCAAAACTCCGAGCCAACTGAATTTCATCCAGTGTTTGCTCGAACGTTCCACCTCCCTTCTTTGCCATTTCAACGAGGATGTGCATTGTCGGGTCTCTCCCAAACATAATTGTATGAAGGGTCATCCTGGGCTCCTGTCTTTTCATTTTGTCCACATAATACAGAGGATCCCCTCCACCATTGTTTCCCCCATCGCTCAAGAAGACAACTACTGGTTTTTTCACGTCCACGGTGTGGTGTCGGGCTCCTTTCATCAATATTTTTTCCGTGCCATCCAAGCCTGCTGAATAGGTAGTTCCTCCACAAGGGTGGTGCTGAAGAAGGCGGTCAACAACACCCTCTTCCATATCTTCCATCTCTACAGCCACAGTTGCACTAGTATCAAACAGAACCACGGAAACAGAATCATCAGAAACTGTTCTAAGGCGGGCTTGTATAAATCTGAGAATGGCCTCATATACACAGCCAAGTCTAGAATTATGATTATTAAACTTGGCCATAGTGGGGCTAATATCTGAGGATTGCATTGAACCTGATCTATCAATGACAAAAATGACATGGTGAGGGACATTCTTAGAATGATCACAGCCAAAATGATGTCCATCATCAGTTATATACCCTGCAGAACTTAAATTCTGTCCAGTTCTCTTAATAGGTGGGTGCCACAGTTTCTCAGTGCAGTAAGATTTATCAGAGCCACCCGCCTCTGCCTCATGTTCCTCAGATTTGCAATAGTGATTACAGCGGCCAAACTCTTCCCGCTCTTCTTCCGTGCAAGGATCAACAAACCTGACATATTGCCAAAACGTCTCATGAGTCATCTCATCTTTGGGAATATTCACATCAGGCCCATATTTGACAGTTTCATGCCTGGAACCATCATAGAGATTGCTGGTGCATGCAGACTCTGGGCAAGGAACCAAATGGATATGGCCTCGACCCTGTTTCCTACAATACATGTTACACATCTCCGCCTCACCTTTCTCTCCCCATTTATACTTTCGATCATGAATCTCAATATCTTCACCCTCTGAAATGAATCTTACATTTCTCATATTTCCATGCACCGTATCGTGCAAGCCAGAGTGATCTATTGGAAGCTGACAGAAGTAACCACAAGATTGACATCTGTTGTCGCAATAGTGCACAGAATCTTCATTTTTTGTGTGAACATGTGGGCCTTGGTGATCTATTTCAAAGGGAGGAATGGGAATGCAACAGCCTTTGCGCAGGCCATTTTGCTCTGACACAAGTTCATACTCGAAAGATCCCCTTTGACCCTGGAAAACCCGAGTTTGTCTGACTAGCTCTGTAAAGATCTCACATATTCCAGGCATTTCACATTCGTTAGGGCAGGCATGTTCATTTCCACACAAATGCTCTGCATATGGATTCAAATCATGGAAATGGTCTTTAACTCCACATGTCCTGCTGCAACCATTTATAGTACATTTTATGGGGCAATATCTCTCATGGCACTGATGTTTTGTATGATCAGACTCGATTGGCACAGCACAGGGATTGTTGCAGCTTGGAAGAGAGCATTTTGTCTTGCACGTATGTTGTGGCGAATTGCACTTGTGCTGGCCAGGATGTTCAGGCCTAAGAGAACACAACTCATTACAATTTGAAGACATAACAAATAAATGGCAGGTCTTTCGGCATGTGTGATTTTTCTCTTTGCAGTCATGAGAGCCTTCATGCCCTGCCAAATCCTTGCATATGTTTAAGCCTTCTCCTTCTCGAGCACAATAACTGCAACTTTCTGCACATGAATGACTACCCATGCAAGAATGGTCATCACGATGGCCTTTCTCGAGCACGCATCTCCAAAAGCACACTGAACATTTGCATCCACAAACAGAGAGACCTTGTTTCACTTTTCCAAGAGCCACATTGGCCTCCAGCTGCAACCTTTGCACCTCATCATTATCACGAAAATCCATGGTGTTCGAACTTATCCACTGTTGGACTCTGTCATGCCTTCTGTCTGAAAGCGCTTCAAGTAAGTTCTCAAAAATAGAATGCCACACCTCCCCGTTGGTACCTTTCCTAGGTAAAACCATCTCCAGTCTTGACCTGATTTGAGATAAAACATCTCTTATAGTAACAGAAATTGATGAATCGTTGGTAGGTGTGAGATACAAACCTGAATCTTTGATGTCACATGACAAATCCTCAACAACAACAGGAAAATCTGGAATTTCCTCCTGCGTGTCAAAATTAACAAACACCTGCAATTCTTCATTTGCATTTGCAGAAAGAGATCCCGTATGGACACCAGACATAAGATTTCTCCTCAGAATATCAACTATGACAGCAACACGCTTACTATCAATGGAAGTCCAGTCTTTAGCAGCAATTTGAGCTATAATAAGCTTGAGATCCCTCAAGAAAGTGGATCCATTATCATAGCAAGAATCAATTCTGTCCTCCACTGTTTCTGCTAGCTCCCTCAAGCTCTCTCTATAGTAATCAGATCGATTATAAGGAGCCATAGCAGCAATCTCGACCTTTCCATCATACATTTTTAAAATGAAGTTGTCTTGAGATTTGCTGCAAATCTGAGAAATTTTATCATTAAATTCTTGTATAAGGTCTTCTACATCGGATGTATCCACATCCTTGATGGCAATGTAAAATAGACCTTTAAACAACTTTTTGTCCTGCTTCAGTAGATTGATCCCACTCTGGAACCGGCTGAAAGCAGACTCTGTATCCTTATCCAAATGAAAATCCTGTTATAACAAAAAAAAATGCGAAAATCATGTTTTAGCTAAACAATTCCCTGTTCCCTGTTAGGAAACCACAGACTTTGCAGCAATGAATAAGCAGAAAGTTGAATAACAAAACAATAGTTTACAGAGATAGAAATAAAAGAAATATACAAAATACCAAACATGCAAGAGACAAACTCCAGGTTTTGGTAAAACCCTAGCTGAGTGCTTAGGGAAACATCCACAGTGCAAGGTATCAAGCTTTTACTTAAAGATGAACAGATTACATGCAAACTTGTTATGAGCTACTTTGGATCTCCACAAAAATAAATTCACCTAATTGGCGAAGTACAGTTAAGATTCCTCAATAGAGTGGAAAAATGTCATTAGGATTTTCTTTCCTAAAAATAGAATTCAGTGGAATTCGGCTTGCCCCCATGGACCCCCTTCAACAAAGTGGGTGGGCAAACACCTCCCCTTCCGGAAGTGAGCTCCAAACCGTATCGCAAAGGGATCCAAAATTTAACTTTGTTGTCACATCTAACAGACTCATTGGACTGTATCAAAGCAGCGTTTGAAACAAAAACAATAAAGCATTTTGTTGTCAGACATTAACATACCTTTTTGTTGAATATTGTGAGGTTGCTAACAGCAGCGTTGAGCACAGAGAGAAGCATATCTTCTTGTTCACTTCGCTCAAAACTGCCAAGTCCCTCAAAGTCTAAGAGCACATACAAGTACCTGTTGTCGCCCTGCCCATCTCCATCTTCGCCTGTTGTGATTGTCATCCACACACCATCGGTGCACCTGCCCCCTGCAACATCCAGAAGAGACCCTGACAGATGGTTCAGCAAATATGACTTTCCGCTGCTTTGCTTTCCCATTGAAGATATAACCTTAATTTTACCCTTCCAACTGTTGAGAACAGCATCATAGAACCCAAAGCGTATAGAATTAGCAAGTGATACACTGTCCACGTAGCTAATATCATGGGGTATTTGAAGTCCATCCTTGAGAGCTACCATGGCATTGTTTTCTGCACGAGCTATTTGAATGGGCACAAGGCATACAAGCTTGCGAACCCACATTCCCATTTTCACATGTGTTTGTTCCTCTGCTGCAACTGAATTCAGGTAATTCTCTACATTGTCGACTTGAAATTGAATCTTCATATTTGAAAAATCTTTATCTTTACCTGCCTTGAGTTGTCTAATAAGTGCTTCTAAATACTTGATACACGCTCCTCCAATGCAGGGATCTGATTTGGTGCTTTCTAGTACCACTTTGAATGTGATGCATTTCTTATAGTCTGGAAACAATGCAGGAGCTGTCGCAAACTTGTCAAAAATGTGATATATGTATCCCAAATAAGGACAGGACCCAGCAATTTCCGTTTCTTCCCTTCCCAGTTCAGGAGCTTTATTCTGACTTAGTTGTTGCAATTGTACAACTTCCTTGGCTAAAGAAGTTTTCAGCACATTGGAAGAGATATAACCAGGAGCATCCACAGGATTATATAGCAAAAGCTGACTTTGTGATCCAAAGCTTGTAATTTTCGCCTCAATTTTTTCCAAATCAGATATCCTGCTTGCTTGTGCATCCAAATGGATTGTTTTCAAGTGGTTCATTATATCACCCAAAACATAAATTTCTAGCACGACCTCAGGACTTGCATGTCTTCTTTCCATGACATCAACATCAACATCATCACCTGAACATTGGAATTGCCTGAAGACGATGAAGAAAAAACCGTCAACTGAAACACATGCTTTCAAAGGAGGCTGTTGGAAAGGAAGAGAAATGTGCTTTGCCTTCATCATTGGCTTCTCACGGATTTCAGCCACCCTCACTCTGTTGGTGTCATCAACTAAGAGCAGCTCCATTTTCCCCGGAATTAAGTGCATCCATGTAATGATCTTGCTCCCTTTATATGATTCAAGATTAACCTCAACACCAGTCCAATAGACCTTCCGAAATGATTCATCAAACTTATATATTGCAATCTTGTTCTTCTCTTTTTCATACAGAGCCAATGAACGGGTAGATTCATCTACAGCCAACAAATCAAACCCCCTCCTAAATGTATGAATAGGATGCTTTATGTTGAATCCAAGCTTGGGACAACGGTACAGATGCAAGCAAGAATCTTCGAAGTTGTGAATAAAAATCATCAACTCTCCTGACTTGAGGACAACTACTTTAAGTAACCTTTCATGTTCAGGGTTGATGGCTATTAAATCAACAGAGTCCCCACATGTTGGGAGAATTGGGCGCCCAGAATTGTTATTCAACTCATTGATGTCCTTTCTCATTGGAGTGAGCTCACATGCTTTCCATACAGCGGCAAACTGATGCTCCTCCACAATTGAAACTTTAAGCTTTAACATCACCGGCCTTGTATATCGGTTGATGATCGGTTCCTCTGTGTTGTTTGATCTTGAACCACGACTTCTTCAATGTACCTGGTAGTGGTCACTAGAGTGTCTGTTTTATCCTTCGAAGCCATCTTCCTCTTCGATTCCTGTATAAATCTATCCTCGGCTTGTTTGAGTCGCCTCTCCCTTTTCTGTACTAATCTATCCTCTCCTTGCTTGAATAGCTTCTCCCTCTCAATCTCCTTCTTCCCCGGAATAACCTTATTTTTAATGGTATCTACAATTGACTTCTGTTCTTTGTCCTTAGAGGACTGGCGATCCAAAAGCAAACTTGATAACTCCTTTATATTTTGCAGAAACTTGTGTTCTTGGTCCTTATAGACTTGACAACACACCGTTTTGAGAGTCTCATGAGATAAAAGGGCCTCTCGATTGATTGTGGATTGACTGGTTGTTTGGGCATTTTGGAACTTTTCGAACTGAAATCTAATCTCGGGTGAAAGGCTTTGTATGTTGTGAGTTTTCAAATGATTTTCCATAAAAGTAAGGGCCATATGCTCGTCCTGGCTAAACAAGAAGGCAGTGAAAGCTATATTTCTTTCAAGGGTTTTTAATTCAAAGGGAACCGCATTTTCTACCCAACTATGGATTGCAGAGAGAGAGGCAGTGTTATTCACAACATGAACAGGTCCTTCCAATTCCACTTTCCCACGATCACCCAATTTAGCTTTAGGACCCGATTTGGCTTTAGGAAAAAGAACAATTTTAATTTTCTCACCTGAAAGAGGGAAGTCTTTAGTTTCTTCGATAGGCCGTAGAATCTTTGCCCTTGCATCGATGTTATCGGGGCAGGAGCACTGGCTGGCGCACTTGGCATTTACTTCTTGATCATAGCGGATAAATGGCAGTGTTTTCTTTCCTTGGCCCTGGTTTTCAAGGGTGAACGTAATCTCGCCATCACTACAAATCAACCTGATGTCCGCACCAGACAACAACACCCTCTGATCTCCATCCTCCTCCGTTAACATCGATGAAAGTTCTCGATGCAGTTGGTCAAACCTGTCTGTGTCGATGTCCATGTCCTTATCTTTTGCTTCACTGGTTCCCCGGCCAACGAAAAGGAGAACGTGAGTACAAACTCTGGAAGAACTTTGAGAAAACATCTCTCAAACTCCTCTGCTTGTGAAACCTTTATGGCTGATTCAGTGAAAGAATCCTTCAAATTACAGTAGTCCTGGTACTCCTGCGGTTGACAATATTGAAGGAGATTGATGAAATGCTGGTTACTCAGTCTGGAGTAATCAATGTTGGACTCCATTGACCATCTCCTAAGCATATTTCCCAACTCAGAAGCTTGAATAGGCACGTTTTCTTTTCTTGAAGAAGTTCTTGGAGCTCTGTCCTCTAATGTCAGGAAACAACAGTGATGATACCCTTCGCAGAATACCAGTCTTGTATTATAATTAGTGACACTAGCATTACTTGTACTTGCTGCCAAGGAAAATTTCTTTTTGCTGGCTCCTCCATCGATTCTTAAATTAGAGCCTGGCAACAACTCCAAATCATTTTCAGAGTTCTTCACACTCTTTACCTGAATTCTTCGGGTACGCTTAGCTTTTGAGCTCGCGTTTGTTGCAGAAGCAGCCAGAGTTTCAAAAGGATAGTTCCCTTCCACACAAATATACACGCTACCACAAAGCTCAACCAGATATCTAATAAAATTACATGATACATCTTTTCTGGAGGCCGCTTTGAAATGCTCACCTTCATGCCAGTAGAATACAACAACAGTAGCACCATTTTCAGGAAGGCTGACGTAGAATCCCGCTTCAAAGAGCCTATCCTCCATTTTAGCAAGAACAGATTCGTCCACCAGACTTTCCTTGCGGAAGATGCGTATCATCGTCTCCTTGTCTCCATAAAACCCGACTGCAGGTAAGGATCGCCGATTTAATTCATTGAAGTTGATACGAACACGCGGTGGGTTACCTAACAGAGCAGAGGCCGAAGAGGGCACAAGCTTATTACATAGACTTAAGACTTCATGATCAGGAAGCTGCACCTTTTCCACAAAACTGTAATCTTGCTTGTCAGGCACAATACGCATCACCCTAAACAGCGTGGGAGAAAGAACCTCCATTAATGTACTTGGATTCACACCTTCATTTTCAAATTGGACTGGCATAATGTCAACAGACTCGGACACAGAGACCCCCCCCCTCCCTCCCCTCCTCTTCCTCTAAATAAGGTGGACTCAGACACTAGGAAACCCTCAACATCTCTATCTCTATTAAATAAAGCGGACTCGGGCACAGGAAAACTCTCTCCCTCTCCTCCTCCCTCTTCCTCCGCATTTCCACTGGACATTGTGGTCTCAAGCACAGGAAAACCCTCTCCCTCTACACCCAACAGAGGTAAAGGCTTCTCCTCCATGGCATTGCCAATTTCTGTGTTTGTATCCATTGGAACTGAACCCAGATCGGACATGGGCAACAAGATCACGCAAAATGCAGACACAACACAGCAGGGCACAATATCCAGATAATGATCCAGCAACTACAATTTTCTAATTACCACCCACGGAGCTGATCCAGAGGTATTGCTCTGTTCTGGTCCTCTCATAAAAAATACACCAACATAATAAAAGAGATTATTACCACGGTTGTCATCCAGCGGAACCTTAACCATAAACTTACTAAAACAGTTCCCAAAAAAAGAAGGCGTGATAATTCTCTAAAACAGTTTCCTCAGCGGAAACAAATAAGCAAAAATGACTGGCCAAATTTTGTCTTTTTCTCCTAAAAGACTATTTTCATCTATTCTTTATTATATTCAAACCCTTCTTTTTCCAAATGTCCATCTTTCACTCAAATCTTCCTCCCTACTCTTTCTTTCCACTGTTTAGAATTTTTTTTCCCTGTTTTGTATTTTCGCTTCTTTCATGGAACAGTCTTCCTTACATTTTTCTCCTCCCTCCTTTTATTGTTTTTTTTTTTTTAAATTTCCATCTCCTAACTGTTTTTTCTCTCTAATATTTTTAAACTTATTTTTTTTTAAATTTCTATCTCAATTCAAATGCTTAATCTTACATCTAATCTTCCTCTTCACTCTATTTCTTTTTCTTTGTTTGTTGTTTTTATTGTTGGGTGCATAGTTATCTCATACTCTTTTTTCTTTTTTTCTTTCTTTATTCTCTTCTTTTATAAAAATGTATTTCTTCCTCATTTTTAACAGTTCCACTTTCTTTTCTTTATTCTTTTTTTATTTTCTACTTATCTTTCATCTTTTCTTCCTCTTTATTTCCAATTTTGTTTTCTTTTTGCTTTTCTTCTTTTGACTATTATTTTTCCCTTTATTTCTTCTTCCATTATTTTCCATTTTCTTTCATTCCAAGATTTTCATCTTTCCTAGTTAAGATTTCATGATAAGTTTTCTTCAAAATCAAATTCTTCTTCTCTTTTACTAACTACTAACAATATGGTTCAATACGGTACATGGCATATTTAATAAATCTATAATATATATATTTTAAACAAACAAAAAATAGAAGCATGTTGAGAAACCACAAATTAATGAAAAATTCTATGGAAAGAAAGGGGTTGAAATTATGCTAAGTCACTACTTGTAACTTTTTACAAGTACTTGTTGATTATGTTTTCTTTACAAATTTTCTCCAAAAAAAAGCAATAACATTAATTATTCATAATGCGCATATTTCTATAATATCTTCCACTAAAACAAGGGCCATGGCTATCCAACATATAAGCTAACACTACCACATCATGTCTCTGCATGCATATTATATGTCTATATTATGCATACCATTCTATAAAGGGCAATATTTGTGTATTTTATTTGTTTTAAAATTTCAATGATTTTAAAAAGTAGCTGCAAAGGATTAGATGCGGTATGGGTGGTAAAACATTGCTCTCACAAATGAGAGGTCAAGGGTTTGATTAGTAGTATTTTTATCGTGGGGTGATAAATATAATATGTTTATCAAAAAATAAAAATCTAAGTATGGAAGCAGGGAGCATAAGTGGGGACTTGTTGGATGGTGTTCTCATGTGAATTAACTAGCCCAAAAATGGAAAATCGTCATCATGACAACCAAGCCACCAAATATAAACTTGCTTCAAAATCTTCCTCAATCCCTCTCTTGATTAGTTTGTCTTCCGTGTCATGATCATCTTGACCTTGCAGGTTCTCCTAATGTAATGAAAAATCATGTACAAGTTTTCAAAATGATGTGATAAGGTCAATTCTTCCATTCAGTAAAGTGTAGCAAAATACTAGTTCTCCGAGCCTAGAAAGGCCAATTTTAGCTATTTCGGGGCCTATGTACATCCCTGGGAGGATTATGAAGAGGTCATAAACATCCAGAGGTGGTATTGGAGATCCTTGAATATGTTGGAAGTATTTTAGGAAGATTTAGGAAAGATTTGGTGATTCAGGAGCAGTCTGTGTAAAAGCGAGTTTTCAGTGTAAGGAATGAATAGTCAAATTATGAACTTGAACTTCTTTGATGATTAAGGAGCTCTATAAGGAGTTATAAGACAAACAAGTAGAAAATGGAAATCTTGAATAATCCTCTACATGGTGGTAGCATCAAATTTGATCCAAGGTCTGATGATTTCTTGAGGCAGTTCAAACTTTACAAGTGTACCTCGTTGTCTCAATAAAAAAAAGGGGCCATTTTTTGGAGTTATAGGCTGAATTAAGGTCTAAAATCTGTTACATTAGTCTTATAATTTCTTTTGGATTCAGATTCATATAAAATTTTACCTCTACTAAGCCTCCGGGTGAAGATTTCATGCTTTTAGGCTATTTCGGGTAAGTCGATGCAAAACCTGGCTTTCCAAATGAAGTAAGACACACTTTGATACACATCTTTTCATTTTTTCCCCAATGGGATAGAGGGCACAAGAAATTGCACCCCATGACATCCTTGTAACTCACCAACCACCCATGTGTAGTCAAGATAACTCGGGTTGAGTCAAACTGAGTTAGGTGAGTGAAAACCCATATTTAGCTAATTTTCCATTGTTCCACGTGTCACCACCTTGCTTCAAGGCACACTTTTGTGTCTTTTTTGTCCCCCATACACCCAAGGGGATAGAGGGGATAAGAAACGTGTGCCTCATACCCATTTGTATCCTCTAAACATTCACATGAACTTGTATAGGCTTCACAAGCTTATTTTTCAACTCAGTGTTCAACCACTCGCCCTAATGCTCAAAATTACTTCCATGATTTTATGTGGGTGTAATTTTGTGTCCCCATTGTCCCCACTATTTAGTGGGACAAGAGGGACAAGAAATTGTGCCTATGCCCAAGCCCCTGCTCCTGGTCATTCATGTGACCTCTCCTGGATCTGCATGGTGCTTACCTAGCTCCTCCATCTCACTCACCCTCTCTCCCATGTTGCCACTTGTCCTAATATTTCTTCAAGGTGGACTTGGGAGCCCATGTTATCCATTTTTTCCCCAATGCACCATGAAAACCATATTTTAACATCACATTAAAGTTTCTTTAACCCAAGGTCAAACCATGGTCAACATGACATCATAAAAGTGTTTTATAACTCATTTTCAAGTCATTTCTTCACCACGGATCGACCATCCACCATTACTGATGTTTTAAAACCTTTAAAAATTTCCATTTTACCAAAGATGCTGGATTTTTTTCCAAAACAACCATAGCTTCCAAAACTGAGTTTTTCTCATATCTCACTAATTAGGAATCCGATTGCACTATAAACTTGTCAGATTGTTCTTCTCCAAAACACCTTTGGGAAGATTGCAGTTGCATACCCTATGATGCCATATATTTTTGATACATCAATCTAAAATCCAAACCCTAGAAATTTTCCTTTTTAATTTCTAAGAGTTTCAGCAGAGAAGAATGTGAAAATTAGAGCACGAGATCCCGATGTAAAACAAAACAAAACGATCGTGGTTTCATCTCAATCCGAATCCAGTAATTTCAATTACTAAAAATAGCATATGATCTAAACAATGATATGTTAAAAATAGTAATCTTCTGAAACAACAAACTCTCGACATTTAGTATATCCAAAAGCAATGAGAAACACCAAACAGGGTTAATCGGACAAAATTTCAAAAATAGCACTTTCAAAAAAAGTAGATGTCCCAAAATAGAAAATTTATAAAAATAGAAAATCATCATTAGTGAGAGTAACCTAAGTGGATTAGGATCTCCAGGAACAATGATTGTGTAAAATCATCAAAATTTCTAAAAATAAGAGCTCTTGACCCCACATGCCAAAAATAGAAAGTTTTGAATTCTAGTGCAGAAATTTGTTGTCGGCTCCATTTTCACTCATCTTGTTGATTTTTAGAAACATGAAGTTAAAATTATCAGGTATGGATCCCATTTCAACAATGGTCACTAAGTATCCCAGTGTGGGTGACAGTGATGTCACTCACATGGACCTAGAAGACCTAAAAATAAGATGCTCAGAGGACCAAGAGATCCTATTAAAGAGAAGCTTTTCATGTGTAGGTTGTTTGTAGCAGGAGGCCATCCTTTGTCAGTACAAAGTGCATAATTTGTGTTAGCATGTGCTCAACACTATGAACTGAATTCTAGAATAGTAAGGGTGGATGACAACTACATCCTCACAATGTATGCAGATTCGTTTGCATCTCACGAATGGTTGAAGATTGAATCTTACCTCCAAGGCCTTGCATTAGGGTCATGGTTGAAACAAGGTAGGAAACCCTCTCATGTGCGAATATTTTTTCAATAATTAGTTTCATGAGGGTTACTCGGATGTAATCATCTTTTTAAAGAAGGTTAATAAGAGAGGATACAACAAAGGACTTGCAGGACTGGATGGACTAGTTCATCCTCATTGTCATAGAAGGAACGAGGTGGTAGATTGGGGACAAATCATAAGTGAAAACATCCACCATCATTTCTCCAGTTTCTAGTTACAAATAAATTCACGATGACATCGTACCTGGTGTATGCTCTCGTGAGCACAAGACCATTCAAAGGCCTAACTCTTGCTCAAAATGTTTCTCAGAAAGCACCAACTTATGAAAGGTACCCTCAACTCACTCTCAAGAAAGTAATCATCATTTTTCTAAGGTGGATGATTAATTTACCATGTTCATCATCTGATTGCTATAAGGAAATCCATGAATGAGGTTATCTTCTCAAGCCACAACATTGATCGAGAAATATAGATGTTACTTCACTCAATTCTCCACCTTTTCCTATATCAGGGTTTCAGGATTTGACCTCGCTCCTCACAAGCTCCCTATATATCTCAGTGACAAAATAGTGATGTTTGAATTGTTATAGACACTAAATCATGCACTTTGGGTATCTATCTAGTCTTGATCGCATACTCCTATTCATATGGTTCATAAGTAAGAAAAGTACTAACTAACCCATGTCTTTAGCCATCTTTGTTTGCTTTTATTGCCACATTCGGTCTTGCACTCTTTCTAGCTTGATTTGTATTTTTATACTTTGGAATTACTCATCTTGGACACCACCGCCTTGACCAAGATGCCAACGCAAAGCACCCTTGACCTCTTTATACTTTGATCACATCTTTTGGGTCCTCTCTAGCCATTTGGGCATCTTATCTTTTTGGTAGTTGGCATTTTCGGGGTTAATTACAAAATTCAAGAAAGGGAATCATATAAATATATATAAAGTTATGTGATCATAATAAAGGACCAAGCAATAAGCATTAGCTATCACCACTAAGGTTGCATTCAAAGGCCATTATCAAGAGCATTCAAGCATCCATCTAACATCCACACACAAGGGAAAGGGACTGATACTTCTACATACATGCATAGGAGGGAAAGTTCATTCTTTCATGCACACATGTATTTACATTTCTTACATCTAGCTACTTGCTCTCTATCAAGTGTGACATGCACAAGAGCCACCTAAGGCATAATTACACACACACGCACATAGAACTACATTGGGTTTGAGATGTGGTGTAGAACTCAGTCTTAAGTTCACTGCGTGATAGCCAAGGATAGTCGACCCCTCATTTTGCATCTTTCCTTTTAGGATTTGATGTGGTTTGAGGGTTTTGCATGTGCTTATTTTGGATTGAAAGTTCCAAGAAAATAAAAGTGAAGTGCAATGACATCAAGCGATCAAAGGTGACAACCAACAAACATCTCACGACCCAATGAAATTGGTTTTCAAAGCTTCTAAGTAATCACGGGTACCCATAATAGGTGTAAGATGCCCTAGGTCCCCCGACCCTCCATAAGAACCCCGATCCTGCATATTCCAACACCTCTACATTTTTGGGCTTCAATGTGACAATATGCACTTCATATTTTCTAGTTTGACATTTCTATGCACCATTGGGATAATAATGAAACAACTAGGTCATTTTATCTCTTCATTTGCACTTAGGGTTTTAAATCTTAATTGCTTATTTTATTGGGTCAATATTTTACTTTATTGCATATTTACAACATTGTTATATAATTAGTATTAGGAATTTATTCATTTCAACATTTTCTTAATCATTTGGTAAACCCACTTTCGAATACTTATAGATATTTTTGTTTCTTATATAATGGCTCATAAGGTCTCTCAAGTCTCTTTGCTTCAATTGATTCAATTGCACCCATCTTGTAAAGATGTTCTTCACAAAACCCTAGCAACTATGTATCTCCTATCAACATGTTGCCTTCACAAGTCAGTGCCATCTTCGATCATCTCTCCGATGACTCTATTAGTTCTAATGCCAATCAATCAATTTGTAAGTCTATTCAAGCTTTACATTATTTATTTCAAGATAAAATTTAGGCTATGGAATCTGCATGATTACATCTTTAAAATATGAAATCCAACATCTTAAGAATGCTTCTCAAGCTCATGCTAGTTCTACTTTTCATCCTCATTCTATGTCTTCTACATGTGCTCATATCAGTGAGCCTCAAGTCTTACCATTACTAGATCCTCTCACGTTTAATAAAAATGCTAAGCAACATGGCATTCTTACTGAGATCCTTAGTCATCAATTGATCAGTTTGTCAACTACTCATTATTATCCTCCTTATTGGCTGGTCAAATATCAAGGTCTCCCATTTTGCACTTAACATGGACATAATGACAATGATTTCTATGATTTACAACGAAGAATCAAGCATCTTAAAATTCAAGGTTTTATCTCATTCACTACACAACATCATGTTACATGGTCATCTCCAGTTGTTACATCTCAAAGGGTTTCTAAATCTGATTTGTCTATGTCTAATGAACATCATTCCATCGTTTCTCAAGTTCCTTTTATGGAGCGTTAAAAGCTAACTTAAGTCTGAGGGTGGAGAAAGCGCCTCTCAAAATCAATATAGCACCTCCTCCTCTCAATTCATCTACGAAATTACCAAGTCAAAGTATGCAACCACCTCTCAAAATCAGTCCACCCTCTTCTCCTATAAAGTTTTACCACCCGTAGTTGTGAAAACTACGGTTTCTCTCTTCTCCCATTTCTCTTCACTGGCTGAAGTATTGGCTCTTTTATAGCATCATCAACCCCACCTAATCTACCGGCATTTAAGATTCCCTTCCCTATCTGCTCCACTTCCGTTTTTTTACAATTCATTTTGTTAAAGAAACTACTCCTACTAATGGCCAAGACACATTTCAAATTCCACCACCATCGTATGGTCCTACTATTGATTCGGTCTACCATTGTGTTGGCCCTCACTCTTATCGCATTTTGACACAGAAAATGCTCTCCCATAATGGCAAGGTATCTCTCACATCGCTACATAAATCTCCATCATTGGCACACCTGGGGGGCATCACACTTATTCTCCCCCTTCTAGCACTATCAATTATTTCTAGCATGTCCTATCACACTTAACACTCTGCGCTTCATGATTCATATTTCTTAGCTTTAATACATGCATTACATCGTCATCATCACTGATGATGCACTCTCGTCCATTACGGTTCACACTGAATGGTTGAGGGCATCCTATTGGTATCTAAATTGATTCTCCTCGAGGTGAGCAACATCATTGGCAACTTGGCTGACACTTATTCTCCCCATTAGGATGCTTAGAGACAAATGAATCATGATATGAGTCATTTTGTAGGCTGGGAGGATTTGGTATCAAATTGATTTTCCTATTTTCACACAAGTGTTGGAGAAATGGATAGAACCTTATTGAGGGTTTGATCTACCCTCACTACTTTAGGTCGTGCCTTCAACTAGGGTGAGAGGACCCATTTTGTAACCCGTGTTGGTGAAGGATATCAAGAGATCCTTCTTTACACAATTTTCATGAGAACCTTGAGAAAATATGATCAATACAACACAATCTAACTCTCACGAGTTGTCACACTAGAGAGTGGAGATGTTTCCTGGACAAGGTTCGGGTTACTAAAGATAATAATTGAATCCTGATTGTTTCTACATATTTTGGCAGTGGAAATTGTTAAACCTTTGTGGATACACAATACAAATAGGGGTAGTTCATGTAGGATTTATCATTTGAGAAGTTTTTGGTGGGAAGTTAAGCAAGATAAAGTTGATTATACCAAATCTTTGAGAGCCTTTACAAATATTGGAAAAATCATAGACAAAATGCTTCAAAATAGCCAAAATATTCCTTCAACCAGAAGGTGTGTATCAATGGAGGCCCAAAGATGCACGGTTTCATACACTCTTCAATAATTCAACATAAAGGCTCATGCTAAAGACTCAATTAAACGTTGAAAGTCCCTGATTCATCACGCCTAAGATACACTCATAGACTTACAAACAATATTTGTCAACCTAGTGAAAGTAAAGTGATTTTAAATTATTTATTTCATTACAAGATGAAATCTCTTCTCATAATGAAATTACAAATGCCAAAATACTACCATAGGGATAAGATCTTGTGTGATTCAAAGGGATTTCAACATAAGATTGCAACAGGAACAAGAAAAACTATTTGAAAACATTTACGAAATAAGAGAAAACACAATTGTGCTCATGATCAACACAAATTCATTTGAGTTCATTAGATACATTAGCGGGGAGAGTTTCTTTAACAATCTGGGAGAGCTTGTCAATGGATGTACACTTGCAACCATATTGATGTGATTAAATCTAAAACACAGGAAAATAAACGAGAATTTCTCACACGGTCTCTCGGGAAAATGGTTTTTCTCAAACTTTCTCGAGAAAAATCTATGCAAGAGTATTCTCATTGCATTTATACAATTTCACTCACTCACTCATCCCAAATTTTCCCCCAAAAGTCTAAATCTTCAAGATAATATTCCTCTTTATAACATATCGTTTAATCATGTTTATTCCCTTGAAAATATCTTCCTTTTTACATTCTTAGGTGGATAAATCATGAACTGATCACGTTTCTCAGTTCCTCAACTATGACTAGGATGCCATGTCATAAATAACTTTTTAATCATTCTATTATTTTGTCGTGTAAGAAATCCCCTTTTTAATAATTCAGGTGGCTCCATATGGCTTGATTTGATAAGAAATCCTTTTCACCTTTGAGAATACACCTTAAAGAATAGATACCTACATTCGTGCCTCTCAGAAATGAGTGTCCTCACATGGATTATACCACATATCTGCTGCTGTAAGTCTAATTCATCCAAGTGTAAAGAGGAGCCAATGGAAGCCTCCATGTGTTTCCTTGGTGCAACTGCAAAGGTGAAGTCAGAGGTAGGTTCCTCAAATGAGCGTGGGCCCTCCACGTGTCAGAACTCAAGAGAGTTGCACCGGTCCTTTGAAAAATCGAGCATGGGAAATTTCAGCAGAAGCTTCCATGTGTTTGTTTAGCACAACTTCAAAGATGAAGTCTAGAGGTGGGAGATCAAACGAGCACAGGCTCTCCACATGCCCTGGGCCTAAGAAAGTTGCCTTGGTCGTTGAGAAGTCTCAGTATAAAGAGAAGCCAACGAAGCCTCCACGTGTCTCTTGATGCACTTTTGATATGGTGCCCAAAAGTGGAGACCCCAAACAAGTGCGGGCTCTCCACGTGTCTTGGGCCCATAAAAGTTACCCCGACCATTGAAAAAGTTTAAGAACTAGTGGAAGATGCCACATGCCTAGGGTCCAAGAAAATTGCATCGGACGCTTGAAAAGTATAAGTATGGGAAGATCCAGAAACCTCCACATGTCTCTTCGGTGCTCTTTTAAAAGTAAAATTCAGGGGCATGTCCCCAAATAGGCGCGGGCCCTCCACGTGTCCCGGGCTTAAGAAAGTTGCCTTGACCGTTGAGAAGTCTCAATATAGAGAGGAGCCAGTGGAATCCTCCATGTGTCTCCTTGGCGCAACTCCAAAGGTAAGACCTAGAGGTGGGACCTCAAACAAGCGTAGGCTCTCCACGTGGAAAATATTTGAGTTGAAGAGGGCACAGGAGTGCTTTTTTCACATTTTGTATCATTTAAAGAAATTGTGGATTTTTGTACAATTTGCTTCGCCCATCCGATTTTGATATAGGCTTTACACATGGCTTTCCTAGGCATCGATGGGGCTACAAATTACTTTATGACTTTCATTCTTTTTCAAAATAAATCTGAGAATCTTAAAATTCCCCGACAACCCTCCTCCCCACTTTTAACTTTCGATGTGAGCATTAGTGGGGCCGTGCTTCACTTTTATACTTTATTCCTTTTTCATAATAAAGCTAAAAGTTCCAAACACCTCCGGTGACCCGCCTTCCCGCAACCACTTGATTTATGACACGTGTACACTTTTTGGGGCCAAAGTAAGAAATTTCTCTGCCACTTCATATTGTTGAGTAAGCAATTAAATTCATCTGAGACCACGGGAGCAATTTGGCATTTTTACAAATGTGACAAAAAGTGACAAGTTCTGAAATAGACCATAAATGCCGTGTCCAATCAAAGAAGACCACGTATTTGTGGGTGTTGGGATAAAATTTGACAGGGAAAACATGACCAAGGAAAAATAAAAGGAAGGGGAACCCCCAACATTCACGCCCAAATAACAAAATGGTCTGCATGGAAAGAGAAACTATAAACAACACAAAGGTCAACATGTTTCATGACCATAGAAAGTGATTTGATGACATATGCTTGTTTTTCTTCTCTATCCAAGTTGCTACCTAGCCATATTTTCGAGGTTTATCTTTTGTGCCTTTACCAGATCTAGAACAAACCCCATCAAACATTAGAGTCCAGGGAGAACCAATCTACTCAAGATACTTACACTCATCAATTTTATGCTCCTTAAAATCAACATAACCCACAAAGTTGTCGACATTGACGTATGCATACAATACTTCATAAGAAGCATTGTTAGGGTCCTCAATGAGATGTAACATTTTCTTCTCACCGTACAACTTCACAAGGTTCCCCTCAATTGGTATGGTTGTGTATGACATGTCCATTTGTACGCTTCCACCCACACTAGTTGCCCACTTTCTGGATAATAACATCCCCCATTTGGCAAGACAGTCCATAATAACCACATTCATGGTTAAGCATTTTCCTAGAAAAGCGCCAACTGCACTACTAATCCCTTGACATACCCAACTACTGGCACTTCTCTTGAATCCATAGCAGTACATTTCCCAAAAGCTATTGTTACCTTGATATTTAACTCATTCATGACCTCAAGAGGCATTACATTACATGAGGCTCCTAAATCAAACATGTAGTTATGTACCAACCTATCTTTAATAATCAAAGTGGTAAAAAATGGATCCACATTAAGTTGAGATTCAACTAGAGAAGTTCCCAAATACACCTTAGGTGATTCTCCCAGTTCCTCAATACTTGTGGTATTTCTAATTCTGCAATAATAGGAGGAACCTTTACATTTTTCACACTTTTGCCCTAGGTAATTTTCTCTTCTTTAAATCCCAAATATTCGAATGCCCTTTTCCTATGCTCAGGGATCTGAGTAATTCAAAAATGGGAACAATGACCTTGATCTGACTCAAGATTTGGGCTATGTCACAAGGAACATATTTGGGTAGAGGCTAGTCTTAGGAGGGAGATTCACCACTTCCTTTGATAGTATAGGAGTTTTGAGTCCTGGGCATGGGTAGGAGTACAAGTTTTATTTGGGGTAATTAGGCCTTTGTTAATTTGTATATTTCTTAGGGGTTTCCTTTGGAATATTGGTAAGAACTGGAACTTTTGGCTTGGTTTGTGGCCCTTCCCTTTGACAACCTTACTTCCGGTGTTATATTATTTCTCCTAAGCAACTACTGCATTCATCAACAGTTGCATGTCCTCTTCAAAAGGGATCCCTCCATCATACTTTTTAATCATCAAGGCCCTTAAGTATTCAAAATCATGATTAGGTAGATCAAATGCTTGCACCATATCAATTTCAAAAGTATTAATAGGAGGAAGAGGCAATACCCAGTGAACACAATCCCATAAGTTTTCAACAGTTCTAGCACTTATCAATTTAGTTAAGGTTGCCCCTACCATGAGTTTGTAGGGCATTCCATTATGCACACATCATCATACATCTCATCATCATCTGCTTCCTCAACTTATTGATCTACATCACATGGGGAATGTGGTAAGAAACACCTATCACACCACTCAATAACGTGGGCCTCCTCCATGGTAGCAATCCTAGCAGTCAAAGGATCAGGAACCAATCTATTTTCCCGGGGTTGAGGCTGTCTATTTCTTGACCCGATGGGACCTTTTCCTCGATCATCGGTCTATGATCCCCCTCGGGGTGATTTCCAAATCTCTCTTGACCTTGTGGCTTATGTTGACCTTGGGAATTTTGTCCTATCCCCTTTTTTGCTGCGCCATTTATAAGATATCTCTTTATTGCTCCGGCCAAAGTTTTTATAACCTCTTTCGAGATCCACAACCTTGCTTGGTGAGGATTTTCAGGATTGATCAACTTAACACCTTCCCTCTTAGGAGGCTTGCCAACTGCCTTAATATTTTTCTCAATTTGTAAAGCCATAGTGAAGGCTTGCCTTAATGTTCGGGTTTTATCTCTTAAGTAATAAGCAACCTTTTTATCAAAAGCATCGAGAATTCTTAATCAAACAAGATTCATCACTTGGCCTTAAGATTATAGGTAACCTTTTCAAGGTTTTATTGAACCTAGTATTGAAATCATGGATAGATTCATTTGTATTTTTCTTTATATTTTCAAATTTAGATAAAAGGAACCTAGGATCTATCTTATCCCCATATTGCAATCTAAAGGCATTTTTCATCTCGGTACATGAATCTATTGAATTATTGGTTAAAGCCTTGTACAGTCATGTGCATCCTCCTCAAGAGTATGAATAAATAACTTTACATACACGTCTTCAAACTTAATTTCAAAATCTTCCATCATGTTGACAAAGAGTTTTAAATGCTGGTCACTAGTGATGGCATTATTCCCTTGAAACTTTGACAACCTATTTCTGACATCTTGTGGCACCATATTAGGATATCCATCCATACCTCTAAAATCTATAGGTGTTTCGATCCTTTTTGCGTACAATCGAGACTGAAATAGATAAGGGTGTAGGAGGTTTACATGTTTTTGGTGATGGGTAGAAGGTAGAATGCACGCATGTAGACTTTCGATCTCGTTCGATCATGTGAACTCTTTTTGGTTGGGAAGGACTACCCTGTAATAAGAAAACAATACCACAAGAGAGAGTTAAACAATATATGGCAGTGGACTACCTAGCGTATGCTAGATCCAGGAAGTGTGATACTTCCTAGAGGGCTGTCAATCCACTATTTTATAAATTAATATTAAATGACTGAAACATGTAAATAAAAGGAATCTAGTGCTAGCGTTCTGATTTGGGTGCCTCAGGTCACTATCAATGTCGATCCAATTAAATATTAAAACTATGCAGGTATAAAGGTCTTTGAGTTGGGTCACGGGTAGGCTAGGTGGTCTGCAGGTCACAGACAAGGTCTTGTTAGAGGTAGGTAGGGTATTTTAGGTTATTTGGGTGAGTGGGTAGGTCGTTGGTTTGTACCGTGTTAATAGACACAAAGACTGACGTCAGTCTATCTGACCGATGCCGGTGGAGGGTAGACCGATGCCGGTTAAGGTTGACCAATATCGGTCACTGTAGAAGTTACAGAGGTTTAAGTGGGTGGTGTTTGGGTTCCACTCTATCTCAGAATAGAGGGTTGGAAGGATATGGGTGAGGTTTAGGTGAATGGTAGGTTTAGGGTCAGAGTTTTGGGGTCTTTGGGGATGGTTTTTAGGAGTGTTAAGGTAGAAGGTGTTGAGCCGACAATTAAAGACTAAAGCAGATAAGGGTGTAGGAGTTTTACATGTTTTTGGTGATGGGTAGAAGGTGGAATGCACGCGTGTAGACTTTCGATCTCATTCGATCATGTGAACTCTTTTTTGGTTGGGAAGGGCTACCTGTAATAAGAAAACAATACCACAGAGAGATAGTTAAACAACATATGGCGGTGGACTACCTAGCATATGCTAGATCCGAGAAGTGTGATACTTCCACAGAGGGATGCCAATCCTTTGTTTTATAAATTAGTATTAAATATGATTAGAACATGTAAATAAAAGGAATCTAGTGCTAGCGTTCTAATTTGGGTGCCTCGGAGTCACTATCAACGTCGATCCAATTAAAAATTATAACTATGCAGGTATAAGGTCTTTGAGTCGAGTCATAGGTAGGTTAGGTGGTACACGCTGCAGTCACAGACAAGGTCTTGTTAGAGGTAGGTAGGGTATTTTATATTATTTGGGTGAGTGGGTAGGTCATTGGTTTGTACCGTGTTAATGAGACACAAAGATTGACGTCGATCTGTCATCGATCGATGCCGGTGGAGGGTAGACCAATGCCGGTTGAGGGTAGACCGATGCCGGTTAAGGTTGACCGATATCGGTCACTGTAGAAGTGACAGAGGTTTAAGTGGGTGGTGTTTGGGTTCCACTGTCTCAGAATAGAGGGTTGGGAGGATATGGGTGAGGTTTAGGTGAATGGTAGGTTTAGGGTCAGAGTTTTGGGGTCTTTGGGGTGGTTTTGGGTGTGTTTAGGTAGAAGGTGGGGAAACGACAAAAATAGGGTGATCAGCGATGGTGGAGCTCAACCGTCCGCATGTTAGGGTAGCGGCGACGGTATTAGGATTTGGTCAGAGTTTGGTAGTGGGGGTTAGGGTGCTCTATGTGACTGGTCAGGGATTTACTAGGGAGCAGAATGGGGTGAAAGAGGGTCTTATGTATGGATATGGGCTAAATAGGTGGGGTTTAAGGAGCGGGGAGAGAGGTTTTGCTCTTGGGGAGGAAAATAGAGGAGCAAAGTACAAAAACACAAGTGAAGGATGAAGGGATCCACTTACCCAGAGTCCAATGCGTGTAGAAGATTGAGCACTAATGTAGAATAATAATAGATGTTGGTGAAGGTTGGTAGGTTGGTTGGAGAGCTCCTTCTTGAACTTTGTCGGCTTCAAGGTCCTTGATGGTTGTGCTCACAAAGGTTCTTGTGAATACTTCCACTAATGGTCTCAACTTGGAGTTCTAATGGCTTTGTTGTTTCCACGAATTACTAATGGGAATGCGAACAACAATGTTGAATGAAGATGACCCTCACCCAAAATGTGAATCGACCAATGAAAAATCAATTAGCCAACCAACCACCCTTTGGAAAGAGCGAGAAATGGGCATTTATAGGTGGCCGACACCGGTCCCCCGACCAACATTGGTCAAGCTGTGGCCACCGACACCGGTTATGTCGGGGAGGTTTTTTTTTCAAAAGTGGGAATATGCCTTCCCCACTTGATTTTGAGTGGCAGAGCACATGCGTCTTCCACCCTTAGAACAAGTAATAGGACAAAGAGGGGTCATATGAGTGGCGTGGCCATTATTAGGGTTTCTAGAAGGGTGTGGGCTAGGTATGGGCAAGGAGGGGGAGTGGAATGGTGAGGTGGTTGGTCCAGTG
Source organism: Taxus wallichiana var. yunnanensis (assembly GCA_018340775.1). Lineage (NCBI taxonomy): Eukaryota > Viridiplantae > Streptophyta > Pinopsida > Cupressales > Taxaceae > Taxus > Taxus wallichiana. The sequence continues at coordinate 1,410,575 of CM031241.1, read as the reverse complement.
GCAAGGTGAGGTGGATTTGATGAGTGGGAAAAAGGGGAAATATAATTAATTGATGTTAATTAAATCCTTGGGTGTGTGAATGCGGGTCATTATGGTTTACGAAAGGGGGTATGAGTGACCGAATTAGGGTTAAATCGATCACTTGTGTAGAATGTGGTTATTAGGTCATTTTGGAGGAAAGTGATGAAAGGTGACATGTTTTTGGTGTCTACATTTTGCCCCTTTTTGTTGGGCAACCTGTAGTGGTAGGCGGCGTGACAAAAATGAAGGTTGGTTTTTTCCCCATGTGAAGTTAGGGTGAGAAGGTGGATGTTGGGTGCCCTGACCGGGGCATGAGGATCCCCCTCAAATCAAGCACGATGATAAAGTATAGAGATGAGGTGGGTGGTTTGATAAAGCAAGGATAGGTGTGAAAGAGATGAGGTTCTGGGTATGGTGATTATGAAAGGTAGGGTGGAGTAGGTAGAGAATTCAAATGTATGCACATGTTGTAAAATGCAATGAGGTACAAGGGTTGCTCAACATAATAAATTTATGTCAGCTAAGGTCACAAGGGTCATCCAAACACGGGTTGTTGAGGTCAGTATCGGTGGTAAAGGATACAGTCTGGGAACTCAATGAGATAAGATATAGGAATGCATAGGGTGGTTCCAGTACATCCAAAAGGGTCAAATGGTAAAGGTTTGTTTGGAAAAGGGTCAAAACCATATGCAAGGTAAGGTCGTTAGGTTGAGAAAAATAGGTACCATCATCACAAGATGCAACAAGTGAGGACATGGGAATATCCCACATAATCAACGGGTGGGTAGGTAGGTGTGGGTAGGTAGGTGTGGGTAGGGTAGTGTTAATCAAGCGTACGCACACGTAGAGATTGCGACACGGTACCATGGTGAAGAGCTTTCAAACTCTACATCATCCAGGGTCGATCAAGTTATCAAACAAGGGTTGTTGAGGTCCGGTATCCATGGTGAAGGATACGGTCTGGGCACTCAATGAGGTAAGATGTAGGAACACGTAGGGTGGTTCTGGTACATCCAAAAGGTCAAGGTTTGTTTGGGTAAAGGTCACGGCCGTAGGAAAGGTAAGGTTGGTAGGCTAACAACGTGGTAACAACATCGCAAGGTAGAGTGAATGCTTAAGGTCGATGAGCACCCAAAGGGGGCAGGTGTGGCGTAGGTAAGGCCATGGGAGGGGTAGAAATAGGCCCCAAGTGATGGTGAGGGTGGGTTTGGAATGATGAGGTCAAGGGTCAAGGTGGGCGTTAGGTGAGATGAAAAAAGGTTGCGGGTAATCGAATAGGGTGAAATGTGTAGCAATGGTAAGCCGATACCGGTCAAGGTTAACCGATGTCGGTTGAGGAAGTCAACATGGTAAGTTAGGGCACATGACCAATGTCGGTTGAGGTACTGACCAACGTCGGTCAGTCGGGGTTTGTATAAAAGGAAATTTCCACTTTTTTTGGAATCATTTGTCATTTGCCACATAGGAGAAAATGGTAAGTGAGAGAGAGAAGGGTGTAAAATGACCGAGTGGAGCAGTGCTTGAGGTGACGAGCCGAGGAACAGGTGATCGGTAGTCGATAGGTAGGGCCATGAGATCAAATTGATCGATTTGGTTGGGTGGAGGTGAGTAGGTCGATTGGGTGATGGCAGAGGCAGGAGAGGGATTGGGTGGACCACCGGTGTAGCGTCCCAATGTGCCACCATAGAGATGACAATGTGATGAGGTAAGAGCTAATCCTATTATGTGTTTTGTGAGGTAGATTGGTCTAGAGGTCGGGTTTAGAAAACAATTTTTGTGGGGGAAAAAGGAAGTGGAATTTGGGAGGGAAAATTGGGCCAAATAGGAATGAGGAGGGGTGGTGTTATGTGAATGAGGGGTGGGAAGGGTTGGAGGGGAGTTTTAGGTAGGAATGGGTGGGTAGAAGGGTAAAGAAAAGGATTTTTAGGAAGAGGTGGGTTTGGGTTTTATGGAATTCGGCGCGGTGGTGATCGGCGTAGGTCGAGGGTGGACGACGTCGGTGATGGTGAGCGAGAATCAGTCATGGATAAGGTGACCGATGCCGGAAAAAGAAGACCGAGGTTGGTTGAGTAGAAGCAGTCTTGGTCGGTAGTGGGAGAAACAGGGGCCGGAGGAACTATTGGGTGGGTGGGTGAGAGAGATAAGGATAAAAAGATGTTTTTGTGAAAAATAACATGGGTAAGAGGTTGAAATAGGTATGGTTGACTGAATTTTTGGTTAGGGTTGGGGTGGGAGAGGGTAAGTTATGAGGGAAAAAAAGAGAGGTAGGGTAATAGGTGTAGGTGAGGTGTCATGGGTGATTGTGGGTATGATTAAGGTTTATTAATGTGATGTTTTGTTGGATACAAGAGAGAGAAACTACGGATGTGAGATAGGGTGTCACCCCTTCTCTTGATGGTTTGAGGAGGTGCGACAGTCGAGGATTGGAGGCATGTTGCAGATGTTGGCTGATCGGGGTCGACGTTATTGGCATGTAGTCGGCAGCGAGGTTTGATGGTCGCCCTCATCAATATATGGGATTTGACGCCCAACACATTCCATCTATCGACAGGTGAGATCACAGTCACCCTGGAGGATGTTTACAAGATCCTATGGTTACCGATATTGGGGATGCAGGTATATTCGATCTCCTCTGAGGCATATGAGGATTTGATGCTGACAACATTTGGTGAGGGGTTGGTGGAGATGAGATTCCACGGTGCAGTATGAGCTATGGAGAGATGTATTCGGCCCATCCATAGGAGACTAGTAGTGTTCTTGATGGAGGTAGTTTTGCTATTTTGCCTTTGCCCGATGTAGAGGGTCCATGATCATTGAGGGGGTCCTTCATAATATGGTGGTGGACAGGACTTGTTTCTCACGGGTGCCAAAATTCTTGTGCGGTTGTATAGAGAGTGTGGGCGTATGGGTGACTACGGAGGTTCATATTATGTTTCTTACTTCACTTCTTGTTGGGCATATGAGCACATCATGTGTGTGCATCCGATTGGTATGCCCAGGTGGATGCGTTCGAGCAGGGTTTGGTTTGGGTAGGTTACAAACAATGGGTGCATGTTATCGGAGAGCGTCAAGTAGGTAGGTCTACTAGTCATTTGGTGTGATTGCATAACATTGAACTTTTCCCAAGGCGTGGGACCTTGCAAAAATGGAAAATCTCTCCAGATCAAAGGTTGGTTCCTTATCCCTCTATTTAGGTGCATATGTAAGGATTTGTAGAGGATCTATCTCTATACCTAATCTAAAACTTGCCAAGGAGATAGGGATAAAAGAGTATAAGAAATAAGAAATGACTAAACTACTAGGTGATGCACCAAAGGAATGATGAACACTTATTTTCTAATAGACACAAACCAACAAAATGCATACAATAAACAAGCACAAATAGCCAGATATATAATGGGAGACTAGATGAAAGAAAAAGAGACAAGAAAGGATCTAAAATCGATCATAGACATGTTTTATTGCTCTGTAGATTGATACAGTCCATTACAAAGTAGCCAAGAGGTAGAAACGTAATGCAATTTTGATGGAAGGCTGAACCCCACAAATCCCTTTTTAAGAGGAGAAGGGAGCCTATAAAACAAAGAATGTCCAACCTTTACAATGAATCTTTCCCCGTATTTATAGATTGATCGAGAAGAAGAAAGAGAGAGAGAAGCAGGAAAAGTAGGTTGAAGTTCAACCATTGCTATTAATGCCTTTGATGAAATATCTCCCCAAATCCATCTTTCTTGCATCAATCCTTGGTTCGACATCCTTGAAGGAAGAGGAAACGGAAAGTGAGCAAAGATCAAATCGATCTAGTTGTTGAGGCAAGAAGATCCTACATTGAAATCCCGAAGACATTTCCTCCATTTTTCTTCACCTAACCTCCTCAAAATTAAAATTTTCAGACCTCCATGGCATGGGTGAGGCGAGATCTTTCCAACGACATCAGATTTGTAATATTTCGAGCCTTGAGTGAAAGATATGCCCCTTCGAAGTTTGTATCGGGTCCGTACAGGAGGGCGGGAAAACAACTTGAAAAATGGGTCCCCTTTTGATATGGGACACGTGGCAGCCAAGATTGGAACAAAAATTGGGCCTACGGGTCCTGATTTATCTTTTCCCTTTCCTCGATTCCCCGCTTTGGCTTTGACTCGGGCCCAAATGCTGACTTTTTCCTTGGGCGGAGTTGCGGGCCATTTTGTAACTTTTACCCTTTTGAGATAAAAGGGAAAAGAACAAACTTTTTTCCCTGATGGTCCACCCGCTTTCCTCAGGACACGTGGGCGAGTTGGCGCTCGTTTAGAAACCTTTTCTCTATTCACCCCTTGAATCATGCCATATTGACACTTGGCATTCTCCACTTATACCTTTATACTTAGCCAATTTTGAAGCCTTTTCTGTCCGCCTTTTGACTCTGTTTCCTCTTATGCGAGATCATGGTCGATCCAATATTTGGCACGGGGTGAAATATGGATAACAATTTGGTGACTCACAGGGGTATCTACCTACTAGATGAAAAGACCAATTGCCTTGTCATATCCATTGGGCATGGAGTTGAGAAAGATGGTGCGTATTGATTTTCCTCGATTCTGAGAGCCTTGTTTGCTTGCACTCTCAATTTTCATAAGAAATCTCAAAATGAAGGTTTCTGAGAGTAGAAAATTGTTTTAACTCAAGGCTTCATCTATCTTTGAATGGACTGCATAAGAGCCATAAAACAACACCACACTATATACAAAATTTGAAATCATACATGCTCCAAATGGAACATGCAGAGCATGTGTAAAGCACTTAGGAGAAAAGCAATCTACACTACAACAAGACAATGTGCATAAGCACTTAGAGGAAAGAGAAACTAAACTAATATGTATAGGGTGAGAACTCCCTTTTAGTAGTAGTGCTTAAGATAGATCCCATTTCATTGGAATCTGCAACTCTTCACCCTCCAATGTAGACAATTGGAAAGCATTGCTACTTTTGCATCTTGTGATCATATAGGGGCCACTCCAGATGGCGTCAAATTTGGAATGCCTTCTGGTTTTCTCGATTTGCATCCCATTTCAAAACCAGGTCTCCTTCCTGGAAGGTCCTTGCTTTTGCCTTCTTGTCAAAGCATTTCTTGATTGAAGCCTGATTCTTCTCTATTGCTTGGAGAGCATGCTCTCTGGTTTCTTCTAATTCTATCAACTCCACATACCTGGCCTCCATTGGTCCAAATTCAGACATCTCTAGTTGCTTCATGAGCTCCAATGCTAGAAACTCAAGTGATATAGGCAACACTACCTCTTTCCCATAGACAAGCTTGAATGGAGAGCTTCCTGTAGATCTCTTGGGTGTTATTCTATCAGCCCATAAGGCCGTTTTGAGCTTTGTGTGCTAGGTCCTCTGATTCTCATCAAGAGTTCTTCTGATGATCTTTAGTAGGTTTTGTTTGTGGACTCAGCTTGGCCATTACCTTGAGGGTAATAGTTTGATGAAGTACTCAAATAAGTCCCATTCTTAACAACCCATCTATGATTTTGGAACCTATGAATGCTAATGCATTGTCTGATATGATGGTGGTTGGCACTCCAAATCTGGTCACTATCCCTTCATAGAAATCTAGGATACTAGACTCATTTGCTTCCTTGAGTGCCACTGCCTCGGTCCATTTGGTAAAATAATTTTCTTTGTAGGATCCATTTGTGACCTTGGCTTGAGTTTGGATTGATGACTCAATGAATTCAATCCCCATTGCATGAAAGGTTGGTGGTGAGATTGGGTGTAATGGAAGTGTTGCTAGCCTTTCCTTGCCTTTGAAGAATGCACAATTCTTGCACCTTTTGATCCATGTGTAGCAATCACTAAACACTATGGGCCAATAATATCCTGCTTTCATGATTTTGAGTGTTGTCACTCTTGGAGAAAAATGGCCTCCAGTTGCTTGACATGGAATTCTTGTAGCACTCTCTCCACCTGATCTGTCAATGCATCTCAGCAGAATGCCATTGATGTCTCTTTTGAACAAGACACCATCAATAAGAACATATGGGATGGCCTGTAGCCTAAAATGTCTCCTTTTTTCTTTACTTCATCCCATGAGGACACATGCCTATTTGAAGGAAGTGCACCATGTCTTGGGTCAACAAGGAGCAAGTACATCATCTCTCCTTCTTCTTGATCATCTTGTAGAACAAGAACAACCTCTTTTCACTATTTGTTTCATCTTGTTGACTTGAGGCTAGTTGTTCACACAACCCCTTCCCACGGACCAGCTTGGTGACCTTGATCTCAATGTCATATTCCATGACACATGGGTGATCCATCCTGCATGCGCTTTTCATTCAGTCCTTGTTGAGAAGGAATTCTTTAACTCCCACATGGGAGACCAATAGTTGGATTTTGTTGTTTGAAACCAAATGCTTAAACTTCTTCAATCCTCTGATTACTGCCAGGACCTACTTCTCAATGAAGGAGTACCTCACCTCATAATCTTCTAGACTCTGGCTGAAGAAAGCAATTGGTTATTCTATACTTTCTTTGTTCTGCTGCACCAAGATTGCAGAAATTGTGTCATTTGCCACCAAAGGCATACAATATGAAGTCTTTGGAAAAATATGGGTTCACAAGAGTTGGGGCTTGTGATATGGCTTCTTTGATAGCCTCAAAACTTGCTTTTCCTTCAGTTGTCCACCTGAATGTTAAGCTCTTCTTCAGCATCAATGTTATTGGCTTAACAAGGGTAGCAAAGTTTGGAACAAACCTACGGACAAAATTGATTTTTCCCAAGAAGCTTTGAAGAGCCTTCTTGTGACTTAGTAATGGCAATGCTCTTATTGCTTGAACTCTTTCCGGGTCAATTGCCAATCCTTCCTTTGATATGATATGGCCTAGAATCTTTCCTTCATGGGCCAAGAATATGCATTTTTTGGGGTTCAGTGACACCCCAAAACTCCTGCATCATTGGAACACCTACCTTAGATGGGAAAGGTGGTCTGTTGCATTCTTGGAAAACACTGTAATGTCATCCAGATAGATCAACACTATTTTGTTGATCAGCCCCTTGAATGCCATATCCATTGCCCTTTGAAAAGTGGCTCGGTGTTGGATAATCCAAATGGCATTTTCTTGTATGCATAGGTGCCCCATTTGGTAGTGAAAGCTTTGTTTTGAATTGATCATCTTCTTTCACCATGATCTGGTTGTACCCTGAGTAGCCATCTAGGAGGGAGAACCTTTCTGACCCAGACACTACTTGCAAGATTTTCTCCATTGAAGGGAGTGGGTAGTGGTCTTTGAGGGAGGCTCTGTTTAAATCCTTGAAGTCAACACATAGCCTGATTTCTCCATTTTCTTCTTTGACTAGGACCAGATTTGCAACCCAACTTGAGTGTTTGATTGGAAATATGATGCTTGCCTCTATCAGCTTGTTTAGCTCTTCTTCATCAAAGGCTCTATATGTGGGTTGACTAGTCTCTACTTCTACCTGATGGGTTGAGCAATCTAGATCTAGTTCGATTGTGTGTTGTGCTAGCTTTGGATTGAACCCTCTTAGGTCTTCATAACTCCAAGAAAACACAGGAAATTCTTGGAAAAGTTGTATGAATTCATACCTTTCTTGCTTGGTGGCCACTTTCCAATTTGAAGTGTTTTGTCTTCTCAACTGGGATTGACTACGAATCTTCTCCTTTGATCACATGTTAGCCTTCTCCTTTCTAAATGATCATTAGGATTGAAAATAGATTCTAGTGTCACTAAGCCTTTGGGAAGCTTGTTTGTATGTAGCTGTACTATCTGATTCCCGTATTGCTGCTCTAGTCTACTTTGGTTTATAGCTGAGAATTCAACTTCTTCTTGTAGAAAGTTAATGATTATGTTGATCATTCTCAAACACCTACCAACATGTATTATTATCGGCAACTCTATTGGCCTCACAACCACATGGATATGTGGTTGTTCTCTGTCTCTTTTGATGTTGTCAACCACATCAAATGTTGCCTCCTAACTGCTGCAAGTCTATCAGCAACTTCATTCTCCTTCCTAGGTATGGACACAATATTGAAGGCCTCAAAATCCTCCATGAGATCCCATACCCTACTCTTGTAGTTCTTGAGTAGGTCATTTTTGATAGCATTTAGTCCTCTGACTTGATTGGCAACTAGCTCATTGTCACCGAATACTTGCAAGTTCTTGATTCCTAACTTCCTTGCCCAATGAAGACCTTGGACTAAAGCCTCATATTCAATAGTGTTATTTGAGCAAGAAAACTAGAATATGAAGGCTGAATAATATCTCATACCTCTGGGGGACACAATCATGGCTCCTCCTCCAGCTCCTTGTCTACTCCTTGAGCCATCAAAGAACAATTGCCATACCTCATTGTCATCCTTGTATTCTAGCTTGATTAGGTCAGGAAGAGGTTGATTCTCTTCATGTAGGTAGTAGACACCTAGCTCAGATTCTTCCATCTCCCTATAGGGATCAAAAGCATGGCTTTTGTTGGCCCAATCATCAAGAGTCAAGTCTAGGATACATCCCACCTTGGTATTTGCTTCAGAAGTGCTTAGGAGGTCTTCTTGATCAAAAGCTGAGAAATTGGCATTGATTGGGCTAGGCACATAGGATTCAATATGATAATCAGCAATAGGTTCAAGATCTGATTGTGGCCTTCACCCATACCTTGTCCTAAAGAGCATATGTGACCAATCAGTAGACAGGTAGCCTCCAATTTTGGCAGTGAAGTCCCTAGATAGACACAAAGAAAAATGTGGTGGCAAATCTATGATTGACATGTTTTACAAAACAGTCACATTAGGGCAAGTGTGTAGGGTGAGACTCAAGATCTTTGATGATTCCCATAGTAGTCATTGTTGTCCCATCTAATTGGACTACTCCTCTAGAGATGACTTCATATTGGAGACCCAACTGATCAGCTATTTGTTTGGGCATCATAGAACTACTAGCCCTAGAATCAATCATACAATTGTGCACCAATTTGTCTCAATAATCAATGAGACATAGAAGGGAGGAGGTCTCAGGTTCTTACCTTGTTGTTCTCCATGGTTTCTCCCTAGTTGAACTGCATTAGCAAGCACTCTCTCTTGTTGGTTAGGGGTTGATTTGAACTTGACCAATTCTGCATGGCAGTCTGTAATAGATCCCTTCCCTAGAATGGCTAGTGACTCCCATAGTGAAATTTTCACACTTGTCCTTTTCATTTGCTCAATAATATTGAATGAGCTATCTTTTTCTGCCCCTTCCCAGACACATTTTTTTTACACATGGGTTATTACAACCGGTGCTTGCCTGGGTTTGGAAGGTGGTTGGATTGGTTCAACATGTTGGGAGTTGTACTTGGAGCACGAGGACCTTGTGGAGTGATGGAAGGTTGAGGGTCACTGAGTTGGTGGTTGGCCTTCTCAATATTTCTCCTTTTGGACCGTGTGTTGGAGCCACACCTTGATGAGGGGTTGATTCATCCCACAAAAGTCTTGACACCTACCCGATTGACCAACATAGTCTCATTTGGGGGCCACCTTGTTGAGCTCCTTATTGTTGACCTTCCTCTTGGCTAGAGTTCTTGTGGCACCATACTAGTTTGCACCATCAGGCTTGATTTAGAGCACCATTAAAGCATGTTGATTGGTTTATGTGCCTTTCACATGGAAAGCACCAATCATATTCATGTGCCATATTGTTTTGTCTTTGGGACCAATGCCCTTGATGTTGAAGGCGTGTTAGGATCATACGGCACAGAAAGGTCTAAGTGACAGGGTTGTCCTTGGTTTGGCTTTAGTTTATATTGAGGTGGTGGCCTATTCCTGCTTGATCTTTAGGGTCTAGCTTGATATTGAGCACTGGGGCTGGTATGGCCGAAACTACTGAGCTTGTTGTATTTTGATGGTCACTAGCTCATTCCCAAAGTTTTAAAGTTGCTTCATCACTTCTGAAGCTCTTTAGAGGTATTAGATGATGAAGTGGAAGCTTGAATTTGAGCTTTGACTCACTGGGGGTGGGTATAGGAGCTAATGTAGGTACTTGGCTAGTATATTAGGCTTCTAACTCGGGGTATAGAGGCATGGATGGCCTAGGAGTGATTTTTGCTGGCTTGAATCAAATGGTTCTCAACCCCTATGGAAGAGGTTATAGGCTGAGGTAATGTAGTGCCCCCATTAATTGAATCATTAGAGAAATATAAGAATTTAAAGCCCTAAGAAAGTATAAGAAGGCACCTTCATTAGTGGGCTTTATTGCTGTTGGAATCTATCCTAGGTCCTTTGGAATATGAGGTTGAAGTTTGTTCCAGCAGACAAGTTGCTCATTTTCAGGATCTCTTGATTGTTGTTAGTTGTTCCAACAAAGACAAGTTATCACATT
>CM031241.1:1255595-1400110 GCA_018340775.1 Taxus wallichiana var. yunnanensis | reverse complement strand
CTTCTCGAGGTGTTGGTCGGGAGGTGAGAATGCCGCCTGCCGATCCTCATATATGGCTCTATACGCCTGTGTGGGTATATCCCGCACAAATCCAAATTGTCACCGCACGTGATCTATGGAATCCTCTCATACTCACCCTACCTCGTGCCCCGTGATCCACCTCACCGCTCTACACCCTCAACTCCTCAGCCTATGTTCTCTGCTACTATATAGTTTCGTATGGCCTCCAACAGATATCCGCAACCGTCACTCTCTCCCATACCTACTCGTAATACTAATATCACCTATCACACTACGGGATCTCGGCTCTTGTTCTGCTTGGGACCTATCGTCTCGAATCCCAACCTCTCGTCACTCCGGCCTCTCCTCGCTCGGATGGATCGGCCTATTGGTCGCACACAAAACAATGTGCTCATAGGCCCAACAAAGTTGTAATAAGTATGAACTACATCCAAAGGTCGCCCCGTGATTTCGCCTACAAGCCCATAAACCCTCGTATAGCTCCGCCTAAATACGCAGTGCCCATGCAAACGTAACGCTCCTTTCTACCATCTCCCGTATAACACACATCAATGCCTTTGGAAATCTTCCCCCTTCCGCCTCTAGAATGCATAATACCCTACCGCTATCATTAATATCATCCGCTAACTCGGTTGTCTCTCGTGGTGCTGCGTATACATTACCCATATGTAAACGATAAACTCGCCTGTGTCAAATCTCGTAGGCGTATGGACCAACATCGCTGTTATCGCCTCCTCGCGGCCGCTTAGGTAGTGCCTCGATATAATGGTTCTCTGTAATAGAAGTCTCAAAATCAAAACACATCTTCCAATGTTACCGCTATTTCACCTGCAAGCGTAGATAGAAGGTATTTGTCTCTGATTCCATCTCTCAATCAACGCTCAGAACATACCATGGTTACAGGCGATTCGTGAATAATAACGCGATTCCACTTAACCCCAAACGATTTATCAACGCCCATTCCACTGGTGTTACATCCGCCGGATTCGTGATAACAGCTGGGCCTGCACACTATCATTCATCCTCAACCCCGCCTCGCCGCATACACCAAAACCACAAACAACCATTCAATCCGGCTGGGCTTTTTTCAAACATTCTCGAAATTTCTCCAAGAATCGGTATCGGGTTATACATAACCGATATCGGCTGAATAACCGATACACGGTTATCCTAACCGCTACCGGCCACCACAATTATATACACCTTCCTAAAAACAACCACCTACGATAATAATTTTTCTCGTTTATTCCTCTTTATACATACAAACATACCTGCAACCCCGATTGCCTACCCGTAACACTTACCTCACCGAAACCCTCGTTATCATGTTTTCTTTCTCATATCTACCCACCTACTCTCCCCATCTTATTCACAAAAAACATGCAAAAGAGTTAAATCACAAACAAAATGATACTCTTAGTTTTCGGCAGCACTGAGGTGGCCGCTGTCGCCTCCTGCCTCGGCCGGATGCTTCTCCTCGCTTCCGCCATGATCACCACCCTTTTTAACTTTGTTTTTCGCTTTCTAAATCTCGGATCACATTCACCTTCTTGTCTCTCTTCTCCTTATCACTCAAATCTCTCATGCAAATATCCTGTCTCTACCGATTAAGCCAAAAAGCGCGCGCTCACGTATTTAACCTCTTCGTACGGCTCTAAAATTAACACCTGAGTTGCAACCCTAGCTTTTCTATTTTTAGAAAAGCTCATACCTAAATAACCGGTATCGGCCATATAACTACCGACATCGGTTACATAACCGATACTCTAGCACACTACCTACCAAACAAGGTTCTTTTCTTCATTTCTCATCTAAATTTTGTTGCCGCGCCTTCGCCTCGTCGCATAAACAACGTAATTTACCACATTTGTTCATCCACCACACATAGCATTATAATTTCATTAAACATCATTTATACAAATACACAACCATCAACTACGCATATCGTCAGAAACTATCAATCTCTACATCATTTCGATCCCATTCATCAGCTTACATATATCACAATGTCACAAAACTAACAATTCATCACATCACATATCATTCATACATACGCATAACAAAAACAAAAACATCAACATCATCCATCTATCAACATATCAACTAAAACTTATCATACATTACATATTACCAACCATTAACAAAATATTTAAACACATTTTGAATACTGCACGAGGATCAAAACATCGTCTCTCTATATATACCAGCTTTTCAAAATACAATGTGCCCTACATCGGGCCTCTCGTGATCTCATAATATACCAAAGCGCACGCAGCCGCAATACCTACCTAAAATCTCGACGGCCGCAGCTTCGGTCTCTCATATCAAAATATACTCGCCTGGGCAGCTTAGTATCAAATGTACAACTGTGACTTGGCTCGCAGTTTCAGATATAATAAATAAATGAATCAACGCAATGAATAAGTGTCGGCACGTAGCCTCTATCAATACAACCGGTTCGGGCAGATCGGCGCCCGTGTCCCTATACAAAACCATGTCTGGGATCTATCGCCTTCCCCACCGCCTAAGCACCTCTCCCCGCTAGTCCTCGTGGTGCCTCTCGCCTCCCGCCTGCCACGTGCACACGCCACCTGGGCCGCCCTCCCCGAGATCTCTCGGCCGTGCGAGGTCTCGCTCTATGTGCCGTATACGCCGATACTCGACTCCGGTACTATCAAGAATATCCCGATAATATCGGCCTCTCGCTTCTAACCTCCATATAGCGATCTCTCGCCATCAAGGAGCTGGCCTGGTCTCGCACCTAACACCAATACCTCGAGCCTGCGTACTCGCACTCGTGGCCGCTGTGGTGCCGCCGGCACGCTGCATTTCGCACTGCGTGGCCGTGGTGCCGTGGTGGTGCTGCATGTGCCGGCCGCCTGCACTCGCACTGTGGGCCGTGGTGGCGCGGTGGTGGTGCCGCCGCGGCACGCTTTCACGTACTCGCACTGTGGTCGGCGCTGTGGTGGTGCTATTCGTGCTCGTACTCGCACTCGTGGTTGGTGCCGTGGTGGTGTTACCGTGCTCGTGCTCGAGCTCAAGCTACTGCACTCGTAAGGCCCCTATTCGTGCTCTGCGAGCAGCTAGCCGCCTCGTAAGAGCTGCACTCACCTCCGAGCCGATCCTCTCTCTATAACGGCAGCCTAAGTCTCTGGCAGCAGTGTATTATCTCGCCGCTCTCTGCCTGCCACCTACACCTCGTATGCTCCCGTGCACCCGCATCATCCACACCTCACCGCTGGTCTCTTCGCTACCTTACCGGGATCAAAGGTCAGGCGCCGGCAGTGGGGCCTCTACATCATCCCTCCAGATCGAGGAAGGGAGGTGGCTCGCCCTGTCAGAATTCCCATCTCGCTCGCGTACTTTCTAGTGGGTATCCGCCGCATTTCTTGGCCTGGCCGTCCCTCTATCAGGTAATGTATACTGGATCGTGCAGCGCATTGTACGCGGCTCTCTGCCAGCCGATGACCTCTCGTAGGGTCTCCATACAATGTCTACCGCCAGCAAGGCCTCTAAGAAGTGTCTATAATAGGCCACATCCCGACTCGCAACAATCGCCGTGGCCGCCCACGACCCCTAACCACCTCTCAAAGCCATATTTCCAGATACGCACTCGTGGCCCCGCTCGCCGAGGTAGCCTTATCGCCTCGATGCATACGATGTGCTCTCGTATGCCCAACAAAGGCAACAAAAATGTAGAACAAATACCAAATCACCTCATCCTGGGGATAGCCCCATAACTCCTCGTATAATTACACTGAGTATATACTCGGTGCCTGTGCATAACAGTGTGCTCCTCCACCATCTCCAGCAGCACTACCCCATCAATGCTCGTGGGAAGCGGCTCCTCTCGAGTCCGGGAGGGTGAAGCAGTGATCCCAACCATCATCAACACCGCTGGGCCGTGTCTCGTGACGATGCGCATGGTACATGTCACCGCATCTGATACTCGCGCGCATGGTAGGTCGCAGCGCGGGCCGCATCCCCAAAACTCGCAGATGCCGCCCATCGCAGCCTCTCGAATCTACCGGAAGACTCTCTCCTCGACGCAGAAAGCCGCAGGATGCGATACACATCCTCTAATGTGACGGTCATCTCCCTGGGCCGGCAGATGGAACACATTGCCGCCGGATCCCATCTCTCGATGAGGGCGACCATCGCCGTGATCCCTCTCTATCGCTGCGTACTCTGGACCCCGCGAGTCCCACCTCGCGCATGATGGCCCAATGCGCCGCAAATACGTGTGGCCTCATCCGACTCAATAAGGAGGGCATCCTATCACGCATCGTCAACCGCCGACGTGCTCTATAAAAACCAACCCACATTCTTAGACCTACTTTATTATAACATCTACTTTACCATCTAAACCACCTTTTCAGAACACCCAAAACCTAACCCCACACCTAACCCTTCTCCACCCCACACCAACCCCCACACCGACCCGCAACCCAACCCAAAAAACCCTAACCCAACCACCACTCCCACACCTACCCCTTCTCCACCCCTAACCCAACCCCCACTCCCAACCCAACCCAACACCCCAAAAAACATTCAATCACTCCCACTCCCACTCCCACCCACAACCCAAAAACAATCCACCCAACCCCCAACCACACCCCAACAAGCCACCCAACCCACCTTCAAACCTAAACCCTAAACCCTAAACCCCATCCCAAACCCAAACACCCAACCCCACTCCAACCACACCCCAACAAGCCACCCAACCCACCTTCAAACCTAAACCATGCACCCTAAATCCCATCCCAACTCCACCTCAACCCATCCCTTCCCACCGATACCAGTACCACTGACACACGACACCGATGTCGGTCCTCCATTTCAACCTCACCCTATGCTTTTGCGACCGATGCCGGTCGCCTAGTGACCGACATCGGTCATCGTCTCCTGCCCGAGCCGAACCGCGGCCCCCAAAGACCATTTTTCACCTATTTTTACCCATCTACCCACCCAAACACCCCCAAATTTTACACACCTACCGCCTTTACCCTATCTTACCTATCTACCCTCTCTCTTTTTCAAATTACGTCTATTTACTCCTCATTTCCTAAAACAACTAAATTCCTACCCAAACCCCCAATCTCACTTAATACAACCAAATGCATAAAATAAAGAGTTTAGAACCTCAGGCATTTCACGGCGACGACACGTCGTCATGGTGGGATGGGTGGTGGCGGTCTCACTGGTCCAGCCCTCCAGGCTCCTCTGCTCGTGCTATGGCTCCAATCCCGATCTCGCTGGGTCCCCCCAATCACCTCGCCGCCTCCTCTCAATCGGGCCCACTATCAACTCTCTCCGCCAATCAAATAGCTCCACCTCACTCAATAACCCTCCAAATCAACTCTCCACGTCAGACAAGTCAATTTGGATTGCAAATAACAAAAGTGACAATGACAGGCCGTATTTTTCTTTTTATAGGTTTTTCGACCTTAACCGATGTCGGTTTCATTTTTGCCCTAAGAAACCGGTATCGGTCCCTTAACCGATATCGGTCATGCAGAATCGACATCGGTTTGATACCCAACTTTCACCCCATTCTTTGCCCTTCTTTACTCCTTGCCTCTTTTTCACCAATATCGCCTCTGTCCACCTTTGCTGCACAACATTTGTTCACTTGTCCAGCCTGACCTACGGCCTCAACCTACCATTCGGCCCGACCTAAGGCCTCGCCCTAACCTATTTGGCCCGACCCAAGGCCTCAACCTACCATTCGGCCCGACCTAAGGCCTCGCCCTAACCTATTTGGCCCGACCCAAGGCCTCGCCCTACCTATTTGGCCCGACCTCAGGCCTCAACCTACCAATTGGCCCGACCCAAGGCCTCAACCTACCAATTGGCCCGACCCAAGGCCTCAACCTACCTATTTGGCCCGACCTAAGGCCTCAACCTACCAATTAGCCTGACCTACGGCCTCAACCTACCATTCGGCCCGACCCAAGGCCTCAACCTACCTATTTGGCCCGACCTAAGGCCTCAACCTACCAATTGGCCCGACCCAAGGCCTCAACCTACCATTCGGCCCGACCTAAGGCCTCAACCTACCAATTGGCCCGACCCAAGGCCTCGCCCTACCTATTTAGCCCGACCCAAGGCCTCAACCTACCCACCTAACCTGACCCAGGGCCACCGCCCAACCACTTGGCCTGACCCAAGGCCGTATCACTTCCATACCATACCCACAATCAACGTTTTATTTTATACATCCATCATGTACCTTGTGTTCAATCGAGCTCACTGTTCATGTTTTAGCATGATTAGGGTCTCGACTTGATCCGTCGACCAGCTTTGCCTGCACTCAGACCGTGACGTTTATTTCAACCAAACCAACCACTTGTACCGCCGAACATGCCTAAACGCCTCTGCATGCTCTCACCGTTATATACCCCGGAGCTACTTCCTATGCGCTTGGATACCAAGATTATATCACCCTTGTTTGGATAAACTATTGACCTTTGCTTATGCATTGTTGGTTTCTAGTCAAATCATGTACCCTAGTGCATCTTATTGCATTTCAACATGCGTCGCTTCCTTACACCTACCCCACCACCTTACCATCCTCTCTACCACATATACCCTTTATCAACCCTATCCCCGATTTCCCGTTCACTCAATCTCGTGATAGATTTGAGGGGGATTACCTATATCCTTAACATGAGAAACCACTTCATATTATTGTCCGCGCAGCTTAAAATAACAAGCTACACGACAATAAGGGGCTAATGTAGACACCAAATTCGTGTCTCACGACCCCTCGTGACCCGCATCCCATTTCGCAACCTAACCTCATTACCTAAACTTTACACAATTATTTATTAATTACCTTGAATTGATAACTCCACATCACCTTACCCGCCACCTCACTTTGCCACCTCATCATGACCTAGCCCTAACCCTAAACTAACCTAATTAAGACCCATGACTTGGTCCAGACTCACATCCATAACTAATGCCTCCTTACTCGCACCAAAAGCCGACCTTCTACCACTTGACCAAGCCCGCAACCGATCTCTGGGAGAAAAGCGGGGAAGGTGGGCTATTTTAGTAAAAATAGCCTACTTTTTCCTTACCGATGCGGTTGCCTACTCGACCGCAAGTCGGTTACGCAACCGCCATCGGTTCCTGTAAATGGGCTCCCAAACCAAAACAACGGATCGGAATTTCATTTTGGGAGATCACCAAAGGATTTCGGATCACAGAGAGCATTGACAGTGAGGAACAGAGTCCAGATCTTCACTTGACAAAGTAGAGACGCAGTAAAGAAACCAAGTGTTTGCAACCAAGGAGATCAACTTGCATCTCTGGCCAAAACCAAGTAAGTCGATCTTGATGTCCTTTTGTCATAACATTTCTTATGTTTCTTGAATCTCGGTCCTCTTAAATCCATTTCGAATCCACTACCCAACGTGCCATCGTGCATTGAATCTGTCATTCTTTTGCTCCTAACCATCCCATTTCCTAATACCATCCAAAAAACCAGCCATTACAAACACCATAGCCTGCCGTTAAGACCGTAGAACCCACCGCTATTAACATTTCAGAATCGCCATCTGATTATCAATGACCGCATCGGTTATTAGTAGAATCGCATCGGTTCCTCGATCAAAAACCAGTAAAGCCGGCCTTTCCCCTACCTAGTTTAACAAAATAATTTAATTGATATTTTGCAGTCTTTTGTGTTAATTCATATTAGCAGGAACTGACCACCTTCAAGGGAAGTTTTATATTTCCAGGCCCAAGGCGTTTCCTCATTTATTGTTTAATCAAAATCTTGTGGTCTTGTGTTCTTACTTGCAGTAGTCCTTCCAAGACAAAAAGGAGTTCTCCGCGGTCACCTGATCTTTCCCTACTGTGACGCACACACCATCTCCACATTCAATGGTATTCCTCCTAACCCTAACCTCATCTGCTTTTAAAAGGAATGAAAGGATAGAAGCAACTCTATTCCCGTGGTTTAAACATTTCGAGTGAAACACAGAAGCTCAAAAATAACCTCCACAATTTGGACGCTATGCGTATAAGTAAAAACACATCCAATTATTGAACAATGAGCCTAATTTTTTTACAACTTTTACAATGAGTGACTCTTGACAATTCAACAAACATTTGACTTTTATTTTTGACTTTTTTAATGACACAAAATAATAAACACTTCAACTCTACAAGACGAATATACTCATAAAATTGATCTAAAAAGATAACACCACTTGGAGTTCTACTTAAGAAACGTGTGTAGCCAACCACTTGACAACACTATATACTCGAATTAGACTAACAAATTGAACTATGCTTATTGTTTGACCAAAAAAATGTGTTAACCGTAACAATGGTCGAGCTTTGAGATGGAAGAGTAGACTTAAGATATTTGTTGTCCTTGAGTCTTCATATTTGAATTACATGTGGACTTCTTGTTGTGTGCCTGAAACATGGATACTAGAGGCTAACAAACCATATAGCAGCAACAAATACGAGGAGATAAAGAATTCAGATGGTAGAAATTAAATAAAGCTAGAAGAATAGTGATTTTCTCTATTGTCTCCGAAGGATGGGGTCGATTCCAATGATGTCGCCATCAATGTAAAACAACGTGTATATAAAATACTGATCTGTAAATGCATAAAAATCTTTTTTTTATGGCAACAAATTGCATATGCAAAGCTTCTCCAGGACGTATCTATTTGTCATGAATATAAAACAAATGGTTGTTTGGGGATGCTTGGAGTTAATACACACAACCATGAACTACATCAAAACTTGGAATTTGAGCTTTTGGACAATATGAGATGTCATCTTTGACTTTATTAGTCTTTTGAGGCTATCAAGGGCACAAGCATTGATGAAATCCCATGATGCTACTAAATGCACATCTAAGGCAAAATATAGTGAATGAACCACGAATCACAAGAAAAATAGTTCGATGTCAACCATAAATCTAATATCAATGAGCTCTGTGTGCAAGAATAAGGCAACGGATGTAAATTCAGCTAAACCAAGTCTGAATACTATACGAGGAATAGATCGACTAATGCTAAAATGAAATGCTCCTCTTCACATGAAATCTATAAATCTCTCATTCACATGGACAATGAAAAAAAAATTTATCGATTCTCCCATAAAAGAAATTATTTCTCCATTGAAATGGATCACTACGATATCTATTATCGTTGAATCACAACACCCTTAGATTTGCATAAGTGTGTGTTCTTGAGCTCACGGTGTGACTGGATAACATGGGTACTATCTCCAAGTTGTGGGACTTGCTACTTGAGATATACCTCCAGAGAAAGTTGGTTCTTTCTCCTAAACTACCTGCCACAATCTACTCTTAATGCAGTAAAACTATATTGTCCTAATATAAGTTTCCAAGGGACCAGGGAGAGAGATTGCATGAAAACAAAGCCTACACTAAAGTGGTGATACACCAGAAAAGGAGGGTATGAGAATAGTCTTCCAATGTGTAAAAATAGAAGCAAAGTGCATACTAAAAGGGGTGATAACAGTTCTCCACAGTCTAGCAACTACATTCACAACAAGGTTTCATGCACACAATGATAATGAATCCCTGCAAGAAAATAAATAGACACAATATATTTGCAATGAGTTTGAAAGGGCAAGAAGAATGCAAATAAACACAAAGAGTGGAATATATATCCACAAACTTACATATATTGCTTCATTGATATGCATAGTTCAATCTATTACACAATAAGGGCTGTATCACCATGCAAGGAGTCCACTACAATGGCTTGCAGCACATTGGCTTCACAAAATCAATTTTGATAGATTTTTGCTACTTGAAACTATCTCCCCTTTACAATGAGCCCAAAATTCTTATTTATAGAGTTTTGAGAGGAGAGAGAGAGAGAGAAATGAAAATCCAAAAATTTTCCTTCCAACCAATTGAAATATGTCATAAATGAGATGAAATGATGGTTTTTTTCTTGCAAAAGGCTCCCCATGTTGTCCCATGACTTGCAGTAGTGAAAATGTTTTCCCATGCTTCATTAAATGCATCTCAACTACTAGTTAAAACATTGTTCGAACCAAGCATGTTTTCCTTAAAATCACTATTAGGTCTTCATCAAATTCCGGATTTATTATTTGTTGTGCATCATGCTCTGAATCATAATTCCAATGGTACAAATTTTGTTCGATTTCATTGAGAAATGCAAAAGTTATGGCTTTTCGAGTGTGGGCGGTTATTCGAGTCTATCGGGGATTACTTACCTTTACGAGACCGGGAATTTAATTTCTTGAGGTTGGATATTTTTCTTTTATTATCATATATCTACCCTCATTAAAAATAATAAATCCAATTTTTTTGGTGTAGAGGACGTCATGCCCTTTTTGAAAAGTCAAATTTTGTGAAAATACAGAGCTCTGGGTCAAAAGTTATGACCGTTTGAAGTTCGGGGTTGGGTGTTGACTTTTCCTTTGTATTGTGGGTATGTAGGTTTTCAGGAACTCATGTCCCTATGGTACTCAGACCGTCTAGGCCAAGATTTCCCACCTTTGCTTCTTCATTCTTTGTGTGAACTTTTAGTGATTTTGGGTCTAGGTTGCACAAGTGTCCCGCGAGCTATCCAGACCTCCTTCTTCCGCATCACCCAATTCGGGCATTTTTGTCTCGCATGTCTGTCATTGACCAGGACATGAGGTTCAATGACTTCCACTCCACCCACTTTTCTTTGAGTGTGGCGATTTTGGATTTTTTTGCCCCGATTGTCCCACGAATCTGCGTGGGACAAAACTTCTACCTTTTCGCATTTCCTTGCTTGTGGCTATTTCTACTTTTTTGTGCCCGATTGTCCGGTGTTCTTGTGTGGCCTGGGATGCGCTGATACAATTTTACCATAAATGACTATTACCTTAGTGTTTCGGCCCCAAACTTGGTACGACGAACCTTGGTATGACCCGCATTGGTTCCAATAGCAGGCTTCAAACCCAATTTGCACTAAAATAGGCCCTTGACTTCATTTTATCAAATTTTTGCTAACTTCTTTGGATTTTCTTGGGTATAGAAGTGAGAGAAAAGCTAAGGGATGGCCCCAAAACTTAATTTTGGGCCTTGAGCCATTTCTGCTTGCTCAAGCCTGCAGAAATTGTGCAAGTTATCAAAATTACCTTGGGGTGAATTTTGAATAACATATACCAAATAATGGAGCAAAAACATATTGACACGTGAAACTTGATTAATTCTTCTATATACATTACATATTACAATGGATATTATATAGCCATGGAGGTAGGAAAACTACCTCCTACAAAATAGGAAACAACTGACCCATTTAGAATATTACGGGTGTAACAAATGTTGTTTCAACAATAAATACAACTAACAACAAAACAATATAACTTACTTATGTAAGCACTAATAATTAATTTCCTAAAAATAATTCAAGGTGGTAGGGTTGGAACAAAGAATGAATCCATTTCCAGATAAACTAAGCACGGGGACAAGACTAGAAAAGGTGTATGAATGACTCAAGGTAGAAGCAAAAGGACAATTAGGATTAGGGATGCCAATATTCCAAAGCCTTTCACCCACATGCAAACCTTGGTAAACAAGACACCACATAAAATGGTTAACTTTATGCTCAAGAAGAGGGTTCTAGGTACGGAAAAGCCAACAAATCCAAGTAGACTACGTAGAGTGCAAACCCCACCAATCGTTGATTTTATCAATAGTCGATGAAAGCGGACTTAACATTGTATAAATGGTCCGAGTGTTATAAATGAGGAAAGAAATTTTTCGATTCCATCACCATCACACCACCACGCAGTGGGGTTGGAGCCCCAATTTGCTCAACAAGATTTACCATTTCATAACCTTATTTTATTTACATTCCAAAGTTTCCATTTTCATTTCTATTATATTTTCCATAAATCTCACAAATTTATAATTACACCGAAAGGCGTTTGCACTATCGGAAGGTAGGTGCCTCTCTAACACTAAATGGACACGAAGGGTGAGGATTCGATTGTTGACGACATACGGAACGACATCCACATTACATGTGTCAATTATACCAATATATTTCAATGGAAACGCATTATGGAGAAAACGGATATAATGGTAACGCAAAGAATGAATAAATATATATTGGGTGGTGTGGAATATGAGACTAGCAGAGTAGCATAATGCATGACAACACATTATGGGAAGCTGCATTAAATTATGTGTTCAACGTAATGATACCTCTCCATTTTTGTGCAAAACTGACTGTCACTTTATGGAATAATAAATTAATAACCATAAAATAAGACTTCCTCAATGTCAGCTCATTCCAACACATAACAAACATAAAAAGATGCACGGGAAGGAATTTTAAAAATAGTGACATAGATATTAAATTAATAAAAAAACATTATAATTAATAAATATTTTATTCCACACAAAATACAAATCACAATACCCTAGAAAACACGTCGGTGAGTTAATGCAAGTGGCTCATGTGGACCCGCACGCCTTAATTATTATTTTTAAAACAATTGTAAACCTTAACATTAAATCACCGAGATTCCTTTCTTTGTCCCACCTATGCATTCCCTTCCCTTGTTTTAATCAATTTTTTTGTAGAGTAGTTTTTAATCCATTTTAATAATAACAGCAACTATAAAACTGAGACACTTAACCTCATTCACGGTAGAGCGGTTAATGCTTATGCAATATCAAGAATGGCAGAGTAATTAATTCTTACCTTCTCATGTGAAAATGGTACGCTGTTTGAATGACCCAATAAAAATAATAATAATTGGGGAGTAGACGGAGGACTCCATTTTATAAGCATGCATTTTAAGGTTTGTTTGTTTTATTCCTTTGTGTGGGCGAGGATACAAAACGTGGTCGGGTATAGAGTTGGCGCCAACAATAGGTATTGCAGTTGATCATCGTTGCAAGAATCATTCATTGGAGGGTCTTCAAGCTAATGTTCAATGATTAAAGACATATAAGGCGAAGTTGGTTGTTTTCCCAAGAAGTGCTCGCAAGCTTAAGGTTTGTTTCATTTCTCTGGACGTTATGTTCAGCTTTGCTTCCATAATTTCATTTGCACTTTATGGGAGAAAATGGTTTGTTTGCCTGTTGAGGAATGTATTAGAAAATAAAAAAGCTTATTTTCTCTCGGAATTAATGAATTGGGGTGTAATTTTTTAATATTGATCCCTATTTTTTTCAAGTTTAAAAAACAACTTTTCCTTTAGAAGTTTTATATTTTTGGGGTTATTTTCTTGGTGTTTAGGATTCTCTATTAGTGTTATGTTTTTGTCATTCCAATATACCTGGCCTGAGTTTTTTTCATCCTTGTTTTTATTCTTTTGTTGTAAATTTCTAATCCAAGCCACTTTAATTTTTGCATACATGAATGGTTCGAATCTGATGTCTTTATGTAAAATTTATGGAACAAATAGGTCCTATATGCAGAATCTAACTAAAAATAAGAAAATATGTTTTCCACAGATTTTATGAATAACGGTCTAAGTCTTCAATACTGAATCTTGTTTTTGCAAGTTTTAAAACCAGTTTTTACTTTGAATTTTTTTTGTTTATGAAATTAGTAATTTTATAAACGTAAAAATTTTTTTGGGTTTAACTGGATAGTTTCATTTAGTATCCTTTTTTAATGTTGCTTGCAAAAGAAATCTTAGATTGTAGACTTTTTTTGCATTTCCTTGTAGTATATTGGTGTATAGTTTTTAGTTGTTTACTATGTGGGTCCTACAATATATGAGCATGAAAAAAGGAACTTTTGTAAGCTTTAAACCACACCGGCATGAAGGAGCAAGTGCCTTTGCCGATGGTAGGATTCAGTGTGTGCTGAGGGGTTTCCCACCCCTGGGAGGCCTCACCGAAATGCTCACGTTAGACTGCCTATCGCCAAGGTTTTTAAAGTTGCCTGCCATAATAGATTATACCCATTTACATGTCTTTACATGGTTTATTCAGATTTAGGAATAAAACATTGCGTGTTTTGATTCCCTCTTTCATTGGAGACGAATGTGATACTTGTTTCATATAGATTCTCACTTGGTGTTTGACATAATGTGTTTATTTTCTCTTCATTTCCAGCTTCAAGAAATGAAGACAAGAAACACAATTGTTCTTCCTCCACATGGTGTGACCATCACTACTCCCCACTTGGAGAGAGAAGAGCAGTTTAATCGAACTAAGTTTGTTGTTAACGTGTTACATTGCAGAGCAGCCCAAGCCGCCTAAGCCAGTGATTGTTGAACTTGTTAGAGAATGCCTACATTTGCTTCCTGCGAACCCTTTGTACCTCTCCAAGTTTCGCACAACAGTTCAAATTCTCGAGGGTTTGGGTTGGCCTATGACAACAACAAAGATGCAAGGAAGTATGAGCCACACACAAACTGAAAAAAATGGGTGTCCCTAGCTTGGAGATAATTTCTAGAGGGAAAATGAAACATAGTGCCAAAAAGATTGCCAATGCGTGCAGTAAAAATTTGGGAAAATTAAAAAAATGAATGCATGCTTGATTATGTTCCCTAAAGCTTATGTATAGACATATAATGTAGATAAATGAAAAAGTACATAACTATGCAGTGCTCAAAAAAATTCTTAGATCTAGTTTTTGGCTCTTTTTGAACCTTTAGCAGATTTTGTTTCCTTCGGGCTAGACATTGGCTATATTGTCAAAAACTCTTTTTGCAAAACTTATAAATATGGTTTATTTCAAGTGGACATGTTGTTTCCTTCTTTTGGCTTTCGATTTTTCTCATGTTCTAAACCTCCTTTTAGAGAGGAAATGTTTGTGATGTAGTTCCTTACTAGCTACTATTTTTTATGATTAGGAAAATAGAATTGCTACACTTAATGTAATATACCATTGAATGGATTTTTTTTGGAGACAATAATCAAAGAATTATGATTTTTAGCTTTAGCTTGACCAAACAAATGACCTCTACTTAACATACAAAATACAAAATCTTTCAATATCAAGACATTCTCGGGCATAGAGAAATTATCAAATTTGTTTTTGAGCCATTCATTTTTATGCGAACCTTTATTCTTCCCTTTGCATCGTTTTGCATTCTACCTTGTTGCATGTAAAATCAACTCCATCGTTGTAATTAGTGTTTTCTATTATTTTCCTAGAATCTATATGTATTATTATTGTTGTTCCTTTCATTTCCATTTAAAAAAAAAAAATTCATCGCACATTTTTTGCGATTTTTCCACTTTACTTTCATTAGCATGGAGTTATCTTGATTTAGTTTTTGTGGGAGCCAATTTACATATATGAATTATTTGTGTTTTTTATTATAACAAATCGAGATGTTAATATAGTTGGTAATGATGTGATGGAAATAATGTTATTAAATGGAAGTTGATTATGTTGTATGATACTTCACATCATTCTTTTTTGTTGTTGGACATTCTTTTAAATGTAAAACAAAAGAGGTTTATTTTTCACTATCTTTTCTTTACAATTGCATTGTTTTTGTCAATTATAAATATATATTATCGAAATGGTCTCTTGAATTATTGTACTTGGAATGTTTTATTTGGTATTGATTACAATTAACTTGCTTTCATAAATCATGGCAATGAGAACATAACAATGACAACTAATATCAACATATAACTAATAACAAATGGCTCCAAAATTGTTCTTGATAAAGCGGATTCATTTTTGTAAATGCATACGTTTCTTTAGAGTATCTTGCCTTCCCCGTTTCTTTTCTTGATCCGTGACTTGCCACATGAAGTCAAAATAGTTTAGAAACAAAAATAAATACATTTGGCTATTTAGTCCCCATCTTCGTGACTTTGACCGATAAAATTAAATATTTTTATTTGAAGGTTTATATTTTTTAATAAATGTTTTCATTTATACATTGTTTGTAATTTTTTATTGAAAAGTTTGTATGCGTGTTATTTTTAGATTTTGAAACTATATTTATTTAGCGTACACACTTTCAATATATTTTTGACATTTATATTTTCAATGATTAAACAAAAATTATACCACTGTCTTATTTGGGAAAAAAAAGAATTGCAAGATGCATTTACTTTATAGAGATTATAGTTGGCAGACATTTTCCTATATAAATAGGTGCCCCGAACTCTAAAACGGAAAAAAAAACATTGTTTCCTTTGTTATTATAACATAACATCTCTAGCCCAAATTTGATTTCTATCCTATTGAAAAGCAAACACGCAACACCATTTCGACTTCACCTTGTGTGCTTGCATATCTACCCTAATCGAAAAAAGGCATGCAAAGTTAATGTGTTTTCCCCTTCAAAGCTTGCATATATTTCATTTGCTTTCGGGTTAAGAGCTTCGCTTGCAAATGCTAGATAGTTAAGTGATTGATATTTTTTTGCAGAAAGTTTTTCGGGGTGAGATTTGTGTCATGGCCATAACTTTGACAACTGGGGGACTTTCCTTATTGATTGAGGGTTGTTCTGATGTTCAACCAACGGTCCAGCTTCTCAACTTTTCCCCCCTCCGATCAATTTTAAATGTTGAATGCCAACATCGTGTCGATCTCTCGGATGGTGTGCACTTTCTAACGGCTTTGTTGCCCTCCAAATTTGTGAGTCAAATTTCAGACGAAAGTTTGAAAGAGGGATCCATTATTCAACTTTGGAAAACTCTTTGCAGAATGATCAACCATGAATTGTACATGTACATATGCTTTTTTGACATTGATGTTATTGATGCTTTTCCTTCCAACACTAATGCTTCCCCTCCATTTTTGGGTGAATTACAGGACTATACTTGTTTCAAAATGGAAATATTGTTGGAAACACATTCCAAAATTGGTACTCCCACTCCACTACCTACACATATCATACGTGGAAAACAATGCTCTGGATGCAAATTGTGTGCATGGCAATGTCTTCGTCCCACAAACACCTCCTCAGAAAAAAATTGGCTTTCCTAATAGTTCAAGAAGAACTCTACAAATCAGTGATTTGAATACAACCATGTGTACATGGTCTATTGAAGGTTGGGCTATCGGAAAACAACTTTTCGAGAATATAACAATACAAAAGGTAGTGGCTCCTATTTTGGCTTTGATTTTGTGGATAGCAAAGGGGCTGAAATCCACGTTACTTGCTTCAACAAAGTTGCAGAAATGTTCTTCACCAAATAGAGAGTGGGAAAATGTACACCATCACAAATGGAAGGATAGGGAATGCAAAAATAGGTTACAACCATTTGAACAATGGTTTGAGATTTTTCCCCAAGCATCTTCAACTATCTCTCCTCTTCTTGTCAGTGAGGAAACAATACCTATGCATAATTTCCACTTTACAGAAATCAAAGATATACCTAGTAAACTGTTGGGTCCTCCATTGACATTATTGGCATTGTTTTAGCAATATCTTCGTGCTCCACCATACGTAGGCATGACAAGAGTGAAACTATATGGAGAACTCTTTAGCTCAAGGACATGTCTGGATTTAGTGTTTCATCACCTTATGGGGAAACCATTTACAGGATCTTGGTAAAGAACTGCAGGAACTGCTTTTTGTTCCTTTACTACCGGTCCTAGCATTAAAAGCAGCGTGGGTCTCCAATTTCAATGGAACTTCCCTAGATACTATCTCTACACCAAATGTTTTGTCAACCCTCAAATTCCCAAAACTAAAACACTTAATGATTGGGTCACATCCGATAGTTACTTTGTTGCAACGACATCCATCACAAAAAATTCTCGACCCGCCTACCAGCCTAAAAGCTGCAACCACGATCTCACAAATCCTGAAGATGGGTAATACAAATGGTAATGAATGGGTTACACTAAAAGTTGTTATCGAAAACATTTCAATGGATAATTTTTGCTACATGGCTTGCCCTATCATGAATGGTGACAAACAATGCAAAAAAAGTCCTCTTAGAACAAGATGGGTCGTGGTTCTGTGCAACTTGTAAGACACATGTCCAACAATGTGAGTATAGATACACACTTTGTGTAGATTTAAAAGATGCCACAGGGAGCTACAATCAGTTACAGCGTTTGATAGTTCTGTGGAATCCATCATGGGTGTCACCACAAAAGACCTGCAATTTCTTTGCATAGATGACGAGGCCACCTCCGAGATTGTAAATCATATTATCGGCCATGAATATAGCTTCACTCTCTCCGTGCGACAAGAGACTTTTTCGAGGAAGCAAAAAGCTAAAATGTGTCATTCTTGACTCCAAAAAAATGGAGGATCTCACATCCCCTACTTGACTCTTTCTTCCCCAAAAATCAAAACAACTTTTGAACCCATATGATTTCTACGCTTGTACTCCTCTCTCGTATTCATACAATAGGAATGGAATTTTGTTTTTCGCAACTTTACAAATGCCCACAACTTCCCCTAGGATTTTACTATAATTTTTTTCAATAGAATTTACAATGTAAATCCATGTTCCCCATCTACAAAAATGTTTATGTTATCACCGAAAGGCATAATTTTGTCATTGTGATGTATAATCGCACTATGCAAATATGTAGAAATGATGAAATCCTTTATCACATACTTGATGCTCTTCTTTTGCGGTGAATTGCATTTTTTTTCCATTCTTCTTATTTTATTTTTTTCCATCAGAGAAGATTCGCATTTGTTTGTTCTCGTGTTTACTTAATGCTCTTCTTTTCGCAATAATTTTTTCATTATATTTTTTTACGTAAGAAAAATGGTCTCGCCATATATTTAGCTATTTCTTTTCCATGGTTCCAAGATTCACATTTGTTTGTTCTCATGTTTACGATCGCTATACATTTTTACAACATGCGATTCTTTCCATTTCAATTAAAAGCTTTCTAATGGTTCGATATAACAAAAGTAGTTCAAAGGAATGCTTCAGAAAATGTCTTAACATATGTCTCCTCTCTATTTCATACATACATGTTTCATTTCAAATATTTTTCTTACTCGTTCTTTAGTTTCTGATTTCTGTAGGACTCTAGGATTCTTCAACATGTCGACCCCTGAACAACAACAAAGGAGAAGAGAGGTTTATGCCTCGTGAAAAAATGAAATCAACGCACATAGACATGAAATATTTCATCACCTCAAGCAATGGTGAGAGAATCTAGCCGTTGTCCCGGAACTTCCTATCCTCCACAACCATTCCCCCCAAACCTCGTCCATTTCACTTCAAACATCTCTCATTTTCTGACACCCCCAATGACAACTACTTGTTCAAAACCCAATCTACCTCATGCCATTAGAATGACTTTTCCCCCATCTAGCCATCCTTGAACTCTCCATCTACTTTGCCTCACATCCTTGACCTTGCCAACCATTTAGCTTTTCCGCTCCAACCATCTACCCTTCCCACTCTTACTATGCATCCTTCTCCTTCACTTGCACAACCTTCTTCATCCCATTCTCGTGAGAACTTTACTTCCAATCACCATCCGAATATGAAAATATTGTCAACCACCTATTGTTCCTACGCCAAGTAACATTTCCTTTGGACCTATTCCCTCCTAGAGTAGAGACCCAACGTCGATTCCATCACATGCTTGACCTTTTGTTAAACATCCACACATGCACCATTTGTTTAGAACAATACCCAAGAATAAAAACTACCCTCCATGGTGGGAAAATAATTTGCATTAGATGCAAGTTTGAAATACATGGCCACCGATTCTCTTCCTGGAACAATATGGACCCTGGCACGTAACATGTTGTTTATGAAATCTTTGACTCGGGTCGAAGAAATGTTGATTGCTAGGATTAATCTTGTTCTACAAGTTACTCAAATGCGCATTGGCCAATACAAATACTCTTGTCACACTATCAGTTTCCCACATAACATTTCTTCCATTGCCAAATACCTTCCCGTTACCTAAATGATTTAGACATAATGCTCATACAGAAGATGTATGCAACAAACAAAGTATGACTTCTATGTAAGTAGATCCTGTGTATGGGAAGCTTTGCAATTTAAAATTTCCAATGACCCGTACTACAAGGATGTTCTTATCGATAATGATGCCCTCTCCTCCCTACCCCTGGACCCAACAAATATATCCTCTTGCATGTGCATTATTCATGTTGAGTTGCCAACTCCATATTTCTTAAGCTCACACATTGGCATTGCCCCTTCAAACACCATTGAAGACCAACCTCAAGACACATCCTTCTTTGTTCCTTTTGTTCATAACATTGGTACTGAAGAGGAGCTCATTGAGAAATACTTGCTTTCACATAACCGCAACGCCCCTTCACTTTTCCTTGGCCAGAAGTTGGGTCGTCACCAATTAATGAATACACCACAGAAGGTCTTTTCTCTATGGCTTTTCCAACTTTGTTCCCGACAGGTGCAACAATGTTTAAGCAACCCCAAATGAAAGAAGTTCATATGCATGAGTATGCCCTCCATTTGATGTGTTACCATGATGACCGCTTTGGATCCCACCCAAGGTTTCATTACTACTTGCTCAATCTTTTTATGTGACACAGAAGTCAGTCTATGGCTGCATTATTCATGAGGTAAAAATTGAGCATGGAATCCCCCACTATTGGGGAACTTTGCAACACCTTCAAGAGTTCCCAGATGATTGCCTGCCTAAAATTTTAATGATATTCGGTACAAACTTGTGAGGGACATTGATGCAACCTAGAATTTACGGATAACTCCCTAAAGACACCGACACATCACTTAGCCCAGACTGAGCACTCACCCAAAGTGCGCAAAGGTACCAGGTCCCTCTTTAGGGTTGTTGTAATAGGATGTTAGCGTGATGAAGGAAGAAACACATAGATTCATAACTAATCTATCATTCTACATTGTATGCTACATTCAGATCTATGATAGAACAAGTGTTAAACAATAATCATGATTGAATCAATAACATACACTACTCGATTACACACAAGAATGACACTTAGATTCAGCCAATATCTTCCATCTATTAATAACACAGAAGCTCCTTACAATAATGTCAAATGATACCAATGTGCATATGGACCTACTACAATAATTCAGTCATATGTGTATATCTCTATACCTTCATACATCCATCACACACACACACACTCTTCTACCTATGTACCTCACATTATATATATAGGGTGGGGACTTTCCCTTCACCGCTTATCTATTCCAGAAATAGGCCGCATGTTATTAATAGCCACACGTCATTCACAGGCATAGCCACACATGCAAGTGTGTTATCTATAGGCCTCTTACAGTTAACTAAAGTGTCAATCCTATTCTTAGCTTGTCTCCATGCAAAATGCTTTGATCTCGATCCTCCAAAATAGACAATGCATGGCGTGCACATCTCTGCATCGTTGGTGTGTTCCGCACGCCATCTTCTAAAATAGATCATCATGCTCAAAATCGGCTAAGTCCTAAATGTTGAACTTTCCTTCTGCACACGATTCCTTCCACGCCCTTGATCCTGGCCTTCTCTCCCACATGGACTCCTTGTGTGTTCTCTAACAAGTATTCTTTGATCAACATTACCCCACACTAATCTCATTGTCATCCCTAACAATGGGTATTCCTCCAAAATTGAAGTAAGGAACATAATAATGGAAAGAATAAGAATGAAAGAATGTTTACAAATAAATAATTTTTATGAGACAACCTCCTCTGTATCACTTTTACAAGTATCAATTTTGGATACTCCTCCTTTATTTCAGCCTCCAAAACCTGCCATTCAGTGAGTGCTTGTTCTACTTTTTTTGGGATGTCCATAAGCAATGGATTCCAACTCATCCCTCGCAATCTCTCCCTTTTCATTCTGCAGAACCAACACAACACTGGACATTGATGTCATTCTTCCTTCTAAAATATCCATCTTCTATGCAATTAGCTTCCCAAGCTCTTCCAATCGAGTCTTGTGTGGCTCTTGTGCTGCTACCAGGGCCTCGCACTTCTGCTTAACCATTGACAATCTTTCTGCGTGGCCCAATGTCTCATCCTTCATTGCTTTCTGGACCTCATTGTTTTCCTCTAGGGTCTTTATATTGATAAGTGCCTCTAGAGTTATGCAGATATTCAAGGCCTAGTCTGCTTTCTTCAATACTTCTTGTAACGCTTGTAGCAACCCTTCATAAGATGCAATCTTTCACATCACTAACGCTTTCTCTCATTCTGCATCTTGCTCTGACTTCCTTGGCACTGTCATGCATAGAGGTTCATCTTCAAGTACCAAGTTCACCAACTTTCCCACATAATGTATCACTAAAGGAAACATCTATGGTACCTTGGCCTCCAAGTGTGGCCTTTCTCTGATGAAATTTTCCTCAATCTCCTATGCGATCTTTGATAAATACTTTATTCTTCTTTTGTGCAAAGTCCCTCTCTTGTGTTATGCATGTTATCTCTCGTATCCTTTGTCTTTAGCTCCTCGTGTAACACTCTGATTATTGCAGCTTTGTCCATGTTTCCTCTAGCCACTTCAGCAAAAACCTTCACCAATGCGTTGTTTTCCTACTCATCGGACATGAAAGTAGTCTTTACTATTATGTGTCTAGCTTGGGGTGCCTTCTTCAGCCATCTCGAAATGCATGACTCTTCACATACGTGAAGTAAGGCTCATCCATGTGGGTGTGCATTGACCATGATAGTTGCTTTTGAGTGCACACAGTCACCATATCCTCATCCATTAGCTCCCAACCAAATAAATCCTTGTGTGCTTTATCATGCTCGGAAGTAGGCACAGCATACAATTTTACCTACGTCTTCTGCATACCCCATGGCTAGTGGAATGTGCTCCCCACTTGTTAGTCTAGACTATTGCTGCTTAGGGACTTTAGCTTCCAAATTTGGCACTTGTGTCTCCATGTCCTAAACTTCCTCTAGCTTGTCTCCTCTAGTCTCTTCTCATCCTCTTCTCTTCCCTTTGATTCCTCACCCTGTTCTTCTATGTTCTCTGGGAGTGTAGGAGAATTAGGCGTGCTTTCCTCTGACTCTTCCGCCTCCTTATCTAACTTCAGTTTCCTTCTTCTTTGCATGGTTTCCTCCTTCTGTGGAGAGATTCTGGGTGATCTGCATACCGTGGTTGGAGTAGCACCTTGGGTCCTTGTTCTCCTAAACACTTTTTAAATTTGTACTCCCCTTGGAATGCATTCAAGTCCTCATCATCCCCCTCTTGTGGCTGAGGTAGTGTAATGGTGCACTCTACTTCACCCTTATTTGTAGGATGTCTCCTACCTATATGCTCCAAACCACCACTATCTTCGTGCTCTTACTCCTCATCCTCCACTTCAATTAGCTCTGTGGACTTAGGCATTGGGATGTTCTCCATTGTATGCTTTCCCTTTGATGGTGTTGGGAGTGAGAACTCACCTTCCACATATTTTTTATTCTCCATCTTTGGCTTCAACTAGAGATACACCAATGTTGCCCCTACATCTGCTACAAATGGACTTATTGGCTTAATATTTAACACCTTCGAAATTATGCTCTTAGTGAAAGCACTTCTTCCAGGATACACATACTTCTTTCTCAACATGTGGTAGTCACATCCTACCTTATCTACATTAAATACCGGTTCGAACGTGTCGTAAATCTATGAACAAATGCTTGGAAATAACTTACAATGAATGCATAAGGCAATTTACACCAAGGGCTCTAGAATCATCTTTCATTGGGAAGCGCCACGATATAGAAATGTTGATATACAACAAACTAGACTTGTGTCCCTACTATTGATGGTAGGCCCTTTGGGATGATCCACTCTTCTCTAAACGTCACGCGGATCCTATCATACCATTCTCCACCCTTTGTTTTACATCATTTGTCATGGCCCCTTTACATAGATACTTATTGAACCTTTCAGCTAGTGACTTATTCTCCATGGGGTATTCCCATAATTTTTCCTTTGGCCCATCTGGTACTCCGATTTCCATGAATACTAGTGATAGTAGAACAGCCCCAAAGTTGATCTTCCCTCCAGTGTGCACTTCCTCGACTATTTGTTCTGCAATATAACCTATAATATTGTAGATTGTTCCTTTGACATCTTACACGCAACATGTAACCACATAGTATTTACCTGTGACCACCACTCCTGATCATTCAACTTTGTAACAAGGTGTGTTATTGCTTGCACAACTAGACAGTTCTTCAATTTGTCTATATCCATACCATGCAGACCCTTCAGGTATCCCAACTCTTGTCTGGTCTTCAAGATCGTGACTTTATTTGTGATATCATTCTTTATGTCCTCTCATGTGGCCTTCAAACATGTAACTGATGAGATAAGCACACTGATATTCTGTTGGTCCGAAAAATCACACTGGACAGATCTATGGATAGACGAGCCAACAGTGTGCAGGGCATAGCCCCTCTTTGAGTCAAAGAAAGTTAAACTCGATTTATTGCTTATTCTACCAACAGGAATCATGCAAGTCTCACAGTTTTCGCCTTGGGGGTTTGGGATCTCATCCCAGGTGGGGTGTTTCCGATTGCGTGAAAAGAAAGGAAAGGAAGAGGGGATGAAGAAAGAGCAGGTCCGAAGGAAGAAAAGAAATGAATTCCAAAGCAGAAAGGTCAGAAGGTTTATGTTTTGGGATTGGTAGTAAACAGAGCCAAACCTACTTGCATAAACGAGCAAAGCAATACTGATGATGAATAAATGACAAAAAAGTAGATATGAATCTAACAGAATAAACACATACAGATCTAACATAAGAAAGGTCTGATGCATAACACAACTATTCAGCACAAAGTCTCAATATTTGTATTACTGTTTTCTTCTGTTACAAGAAAGCTCAAAGTCTTTTTTCTTCACTTCTATTTTTCATCTGAAAGATATCCATCCATCCCACAATACTACAAGTATTGGAGTATTTATAGAAGAAGAAGAGAAAAGAAGGCAAAAAGGAGCCAACAACTATTTACAAAGATATTTACAAAATATCTAAAAGTCATGTTGACTTTTTACAACTTGATGGATGACATCATCCCATGATGCAACATGGATGACGTCATCATTTGTATCAACACACTCCAGATATTTCCAAAAAGAAAGACGGAGAAGAGAAAGAGAAGAAGAAGAAGAAGAAGAAGAAGAAGAAGAAGAAGAAGAAGAAGAAGAAGCAGCTTATTCGTCATCATCATCTTCGGCCGAAAGGGGGTGGACTACTTTTTTGCTCCTCGGGTGACGAGATATGGAACTGAGAGTGGTATTCCATGAACTTGTTGATTATTGGCCCTAGTTGATCCTGGGAAGGATCCTTGTGCCTATCACTTATCGCCTCACAAGTCTCCCGCTCATCTATGAGCTTCTCTGGGAGTTTGGAATAGTCCTTTTCCGCCTCAATGAGGAACCCGATGAAGTCCCTGGCAGCCGTAGAAGGTTGTTGATAGATTCTATGTCAAATGTGACCTCCGGCCCCATTCCTTGAGAAGCGATATCCTCAAGATCCGGTGGTTTCATCGCTTTCCTTAAAGTGAAAGAAGGAGTAAGTAACCCCTGGCAACATATTAAGAACAATCTGTTCCATTTGGTGCATCGCATCTGTGGCTTCTTCCTTGACTTTGTCAATCTTTTCTAGAATAAATTCTAGCTGATCCACCGGTAGTCCGAGTGGACATGATTTTGTTGAGGGCCCTGGATGGCCGAAGACGCCGAACTTGACCAGATCTTCGGACCAACACTCAAACATTTGTTGGAGGTCTCGTGTTGCAACTGCATGTTCCAGCTTCTTTCGATATGGGCCCTCGCTAACGCTGAGCTCTTTATTCACCTTACTAATATTCAGGTACAAGTCGGAGAACTCGGCGATCACTTTTTCGCTGTCTTTGAGGATTTGGCTCCTCCAAGCGGAAACGGCCATACCCTGCTCGCCGATCTTGGCATACTCATTAATTTTCTCCTGGCTGAGAAGCTCAGAAGTCTCGGCAAGTAGTTGTGGGATGCGCACTACCCATCTTCTGTAAGGCTTGGAGCAGATATTTGTTTTGCTCCTTCAGTTGCCTTTTCTCTTCCTTGGTTTCTCGAAGATTTTTGCAGAGGGCATCAACCGCAAAAAGAGCCTCCCCTGAAGACTTTCGGAAGATGTCCCCATTGTGACTTGGGTCACAGTAAAATCTGTCGGAGACAGATCCTTTTTCTCTTTGAGGGGATTGGGGTATGCGATTTCCATAACTCTCTCTCCTACAACACTTTGAGAGAAGCGCGTGACAGGCTTCTGCTTCTTCACCCCCTTAGATGGGATCACGGAAAAGTCCATCGGAGTGATGGGAACTTTCCTCTTTTTGTTGACTTAGCTGCTGAGAGATCCAAGCTGGACCTATGGTAGAAGGACCAGAAACAGAGGAGGGGCAGCTGCAGTAGAAGAGGGGAAAAACGTGGAGACACGTGGCGGCGGCATTGAGAGAATAGCCGAAGAAGTGCCCACGGAAGGAAGGGAAACTGCAGCTGCGGAAGACATAGGAGGGGAAGGGAGCTCGGAGATGAGGGAAGAAATGGAGGAGGACAGATCAACGAGGGAAGAAAAGATAGATGAAGAGGCGGGGGAAATAGTAGAAGAAGGGGAAGAGGACACGACCAAAGGGATGGTCACTTGAGTCACTCAAGGAGGGGAAGGAAGAGAAGAAGAAGGGACGGAAGGGACCTCGGTTGTTGTAGCAATGCCGACATCCTGAGTGGATGGGCCAATGGGAATATCCTCTTCTGCTTCTTTCTCTGGTGTGACCAGAGATATTACCTGCTCGGGTGCCATGGAAGGAGGACTCTCAGGGGCTTCTTCCTGAATGGTGTTGGATTCACCTTCTACGCCTTTCCCTTTACCTTTAGGCTACTTTTTGGATCGTGGAGGTGCGTTGCTCAACGGGAGGTTGTGAAATCAACCCCAAGGTAGATTAGTCCGTTCATACGGCACCAATGCTCGGCCCTACGTAGAGTCTCCTTGACCCTCTCCTCAATTGTCTGAGGGGCCTTAGTTCTATCAATGGCCGAAAAGGGCCAATTGTCCCCATCTGTGTCAGTATATACCTTGTCTACTTCATCTTCCATAGTTTGGAAGCCTTTGGGGACAATGGCTATCCCATATTGGATGATTTCGCCAATGCTAGTGAGAATGATCCTTTCTCCGAGCTCCACCTCATGGATGACGCAATCAATGTAAATGTCCTCGATCCGAGGGACGTGGAATTGGATCAAGTTTCACCCTCGCGATGCCTCCTTGGGGTCAAGGTAGGCTTGGTGGGAAATCATGTCTTAAATTGAGCAGCTCAGCTCTGTGAACATTTCCTTCGCCTTGTGGTGGGTAGAGCATGTATACTGCCCACTGTGAGGGGGAAAGGAGTTCCTCTTCTTTCTTTTCGTGCATTTCTCGTGGTATGTGATCAGCCGCCTTGACAGGCTCCAAAGTAGATCAGCTTAGGTCCAAAGATACCTCGGTAAACCGGTTGGCTCTCCCAAAAAGTTGGCAGCTGCCTTTAGATAGGTGAATGTGGGAATCGGGTGAACAAGGCCCCCATTTCTCAAATGGTCGCTATTATGCTTTTGGTCGTGCGACCATAAGTCATATTCGGCCTCAATAGAGATGATGTGATAGAAAAACACATCGTTAATTTTTGTGAATTGGGGGATGCTATTCTCCAACCTCAATTCCGGTAAGTACTGTATATCTTGACCCGAGGCCAAACTCCACTCCACGCCAAAGCCCGGATAATCCTCTCTCGATGCCGGCAGTCAGACCATGTAGGAGTTCATATGGAATGTCCCCGTTGTGCTAAATTGTTGTAGCTCGCCGTAGATTGTCTTCGCTTATAATTTCTCCCCAAAGATAAGCGTTGATCGTGCATATTCTTGTTCATGGTCTCTAAGTATCGCAAAGATCTATTTATGGAAATAATGGGCGTCGTAAAGCCCAAGACACTACTCAGAACATAATGGTGTCGCCGAGATCCTCTCGAGAAGTCGCTGCGGTGGATGATTTGGGGCCACCGGTTACTACCTTTTAATTTTTCAAGTAAACTTCATTCATTAGTTGTGATACATCGATCTACATTGTCATTTCATGCCTTAATGCAATCCTGCTGACCGACGGCCACAAAGTGCCTGGGTGGTGGGGTATGTCGAGTATTCCTCAAAGTGCGGCGTAAGGTTAATGACTACCTCGCCCTTTTGCATTTACGACACCTTGTGTCTTTGTTGTAACATTAGGCAATCACCATCAAGAATTCATTGTTGACGGCGCCGACCGGGATTCCACGGCGAAGCAGCAGTGGCACCGCCTATCGCTTGTCCATCCATGGACTCCTTGTGACTTTCTGAGTTCTAGCCCAGAATTCCTCCATATCAATATGTCCCAATTCTGAATCTCTGACGTCCATGTTACACTCGGCCTGGGACTCGGGCATCCTGACCCTTTGATATTTATATTTCATCTCTTCTTCCGTAAGTTTGGCCTTTCCTTTGGATTTGGTGGGTCTCTTGCTGGATGTAGACATATGTTCTTTCGAACTCAGTTGCTGATCTGCATGAAGAAGAAGCGAGACCCAATCCGAAAAGGTTGTATTAGCCATTTGATCTTCCATTGAAATGTTAGCAGAAGAAAGAGTTAGAGATTTTGAGACTCAGGGCGCATGGCGCATGAAAGCTGCAGCTTACAGGGCTAAATAGGTAAGGCGCACGGGGAAAGTGTGTTGCAAGGGTTAAACTGGCGCCAAAGGCGCATGGCGCATGAATACTGCAGGATGCATTTTACAAAAGGGCGCATAAAAACATCGTGTTGCACGGAGACAGGATGCGCCGAAGGCGCATGGCTTTTTCATGTTACATGGGGATTTGGTGCGCCCTTTGGCGCATGTATCTTTTGTGTTACATAAACTTCTCGTGCGCCAAAGCTAACTTGGCGCAGCGCATGGATTTTGTACGTTGCATGAACATTTGGTGCGCCCAAGGCAGTTTGGCGCCGCGCACAAAGGGTTTACACAACATGATGCAGTTGTAATGGGGAATGCGCTTGCGCTTTCAAAGTTTTGTACTTAGCGCGGATAAAGCTAATGTTGCAGATGCAGGGTGCGCCGAGGGGGTGCATAGATATACGATGTAACAAGGAAGGTTGATGCGCCAAAGAGGGTGCAAGGCTAGTGTTTGTAGCATATGGAGGAGGCGCGCCTTGAGGGCGCAGAAGTTTATGATGCAACAGGCGTGATGGGTGTGCCTATCAAGCGCTGGTTTTATTCATGTTGCGAGCGGGACAGATGCACCAAAGGGGCGCAACTGTTTATGATGGTGCGGGGACGCGTCGATGCGCCAAAGGGAAAAACGGTCTTCTTTTTCTCCATTCCTTTCTCTCGTTCTTTGCAGGTTTATTTGGACAATGAAACGGCTCATCAAAAAGGAAATAAAACCATGTTTTTTAGACAAGCTCCCCTATTAGCAGATCTGGATAGAGGGAGAGGGATATGGGAAGATAGCAAAAGGAGGAGGCGCGCCAACATTTTGATATTTTAATACTTCCAAACCACAACTGACCACGAGCACACCAAGAACCAAAACGTAAAACACACGAGAGGGAGAGGAACCTCTTACTCGGATAAATAGTGAGAAATCGCAAACGGGTCCACAACGCGTTGAAAACGACGAGGCAAAAAGGGGAAAGCCGTAGAAAATAAATCACGTGCTCGTGACTAGTGAAAATGACATTTTGGGCGCGCAAAACATATATATAGATGAGCAAGTCATAAATGCGCCACCAACTTTATAAAGGGCGCATAAAGTTCAGCTTGACATGGGAAAGCATGCCCTTTGGCACACCAAAGCATTTTCCAACATGAAACTAAGCGCACCTTCGCGCACCAAAAGTTGTGTTGTTATTAGATTATGCGCTTTTCGCGCACCGGGAAAGTGGCGCAACAAAAGTTGTGCTAACATGAAGGCGCATGCGCTTCGCGCACGCAGAGAAGACTCAACATACAAGGCACACCGAAAGGCGTGTTGACATCGAAAAATATGCACCAAAGGCTTAAAGGGGGTGCACCAAAAGTTGGTGTTACATAGTAATTCCATGCGCCCATCCAAAAAGACCAAAAAGACTAAGTTTGAAAACCAGATTTCTTGGGAAGGGATTTTGCAACGCTTTCAACGCAAGGGATCCCTAACGAGGATCGAAACAAAAGTTTCTGCAGATATGGTTATCGGTAAAATTGCCCTTGTCAATTTTACGAGATAACAGATTCTAACTCGCATCCCGCAAAGTAGAAGTCCTCATGCACTCTACTCATGAGCCACCGATACAAGGACTCATACTTCCCAAAATATGGGAGTTCATATAATTGGTAGATCCCACCTCTTCTGTGAAGCTTCTTACCTACATCATCAAAAATGGCATGTCATTCACCGTACGCTTGTTTGTCTAAAGAAGTGAGAAAGGAATCGAGCTCCTTCTTGTTCTCTCGCAGTCCTGTGATTGTATTCACTCACTTTTCTCTTTCTGATGGGTGAATCCCACTCCTGGCCAATGATGACTCCTTCTGGATATTACATTTCTGAAAAATGGCTTTCGGGTGCCATCTCTTCTTCCTCAACGACCACCTTCTTCTTTCCTTTTGCTAATGTTATAGATGCCTTCTTGGGTGCCATTTTTTTCCCTTTGTAAATGTCTCCTCTTTAACTCTGCAACTTTGCAAATCAAACCCTAGCTCGCTTCAATCACGCCCTAGGTGGAAAATTCATGCCCTAACTCCTCTCTGCCTCCTTTCTTTCTCAAACCCTTCACCGCTGGGATGCAAGATTCTTTTCACACAGATCTATTTATCACGCTTGGTTTCACACCCTTGCACCTTAACCCGATCACTTGACTCTTCACAATTGGCTCTTTCCTCAAATTCTCTTATTCGTAATGGTAAAAATGAATCTGCATCCCATCCTTATATAATTTTTTTCAAATTTTCAAATTTTGATGCATTTATTACTCCTTCACCTACCAAATATCCTCTCATTTACTGACCAAATTCATTCTTTCACGCATGGTACATCTTCACACGCCTTGGCCTATAACCTTCTAAAGATGCCTTCCTACCCTCTGGTCACATAATTCTCTTCAAGCCACGTGCCCTTGTGCCCGAGTACCTCATCATTATACCTTCTCCTGGTAGTTATCATGGCCTCCACTTGCCTTGCATTATATTATCCTTTCATTCATCTCCATCCTTGGTCACTTGTGAGAAGAAATCTTCTTTTGACTTAAATCACACCCATAGCAGCTTATTCCTTTCACCTTTCAATTCCCGTGGTATTTTACTTGGATAACTACAACCACCCCACACTAAAGGTATGTGCAGTCCTCTGCACATAAACATTCTTCACATAGTAATGAGCTTCATAAAGCAAGTGCGCTTTTGACAAGAACAACAACTAAATTGACAAAGCATAGTGACAATGAAGGAAATACATTAAGGAAATACATATGGGAAACCTAATCTAAATGGTAATACTACCTTATTACAAACACCAAGAAGTATTATTTATAGTAGGGCTTCAACCTACTCCCATTAAAGTAACCAGTAACTGTGTTCCATCAAGTGCTTCTAACTAGCAAGCACATGTTTCAAGTATGTGAGTGATGACATACGGCCCCAACCAATGTACTTTGAGATTTTTAGATGGCACAAGAACTTAGAGTCATAAAGAAGTACCATTTGTCCAATCTCAAACTTCTTATCCCTTATGTTTATGTCATGTCATGCCTTCTACCTGGCCTTTTCTTGCTTCTAACTCCATCATGTTATGGCTCGTCGCTCATCCAATTGAATCATCTTCTCGATACGCTCTTCTAAATATTTTTCATTAGCTAGACCTCCAACATGTGCAATGCGCAAAGAAGGTAACATAAATTCTATAGGGAGAACAGATTCCACGCCAAACACCAACTAAAACGGTGTGGCTTTGTTCAATCACTTATAAGTTGTTCTATATGCCCAAAGAACAACTAACACTTTATCATCCCAATCCTTTCTTCCAACATCACAAATTTTTGTCAAAGTCTGGCTCAAAATCTTGTTAAAAGCCTTAGTAGTTTCATTTTCCTGAGGATGGTAGGGTGTAGTTTTATGGTGTGTAACCATAAACTCATCTAATAGGATCCTTGATTGTCTAATTCAAAAAGTGTGTACCCCTATCACTTGTCAAGCTTAAAGGACATCCATATCTTGTAAGAACATTCTCCCATAGAAACCTAGTTGTTGTAGCTATTGTATAGTCCTTTAGTGTTTCTTCTACCCACCATGTGAGATAATATGTGTAAGTAATGATATAGTGTGATCTAGTCCTGCACGCAGATGGCAAAATAGGTCCTACAAAGTCAATGGCCCATTTCTCAAATAGTTCTGCACTAGTAATTGGTCTCAAAGGCATCTCATCTCTTTTCCCTAGTTTTCCTAAGTGCTGACAATGATCACACGCCTTACAATATTCTTTACAATCTTTATACAATGTCTCCCACCATAATCTAGCAAGTAGGATCTTCGAGGCGTCGCATCACATGTATAATGGCCTCCTGCAATACCACCATGATATTCTTCCATAATATCCTTGCACTCATGCTCTAATACACAACGGCGTAATACTTCATCTTTGCCTAACTTGTAGAGGTCACCACTAATTAACATAAACAATGTCGCATGTATAGCAAGTTGTTTCTTTTCTAATGCCTTCATTCCTTCTGGTGCTATACATGTCACGTAAAGATACAACAATGTCTTCTAATTTTGATGGCGCATGTTGTAACCTATATAATTGTGCATCTGGCATGGTTTCTTTAATTGTCTGTGCTTCCTCTCCTGAGTTGATTCTAGATAGATGGTCTGGTCCAGAATTACTTTTCCCTGGCTTCACCACAACTATGAAATCAAACTCTTGAAATAAGAGTACCCATCTACATATGTGCCTGTAAGATGAGCTTGTTTACCAAGTACTTCAATGCCATGTGATCTGTATAAAACACAAATGGTGTTTCTAACAAGTACTATTGAAACTTTTGCAATGCATAGATCATAGACAAAGCTTCGCGCTCTCGTCAGATGTATAATTGCTCAAAGCATGAGTCAACTTCTTACTAGCAAAACAAATTGGATGATCAACAATACCTTCTCCAGGATGAGCTAACACAGCACCAATGGCCATGCTAGAGGTGTCCACATACACATGAAATGGTTTATCC
The DNA here is from genome assembly GCA_018340775.1 of Taxus wallichiana var. yunnanensis. NCBI lineage: Eukaryota > Viridiplantae > Streptophyta > Pinopsida > Cupressales > Taxaceae > Taxus > Taxus wallichiana. The sequence continues at coordinate 1,366,963 of CM031241.1, read as the reverse complement.
CATGAGGGAAAGCATAGAATGGGCGCAGTAGTAAGTCTCTCTTTTAATATCTCAAATGCACGGTGTTGTGGTTCTCCCCAATAAAATGTATCTTTCCCCTTCAAGCAATAACTCTTCCAAGGGGTAGTAATTTTGGCATACCCTTTGATGAATTTTCTATAATATCTGTATGACCTAAAAATCTATGCACCTCGCTTTGATCGGGTAGGCTTTAGGCCTAAAATGACAAGAACCTTAGTGGATCAACTAAAGAAAACCTTCCGGCAGATTATATGTCCTAACAATATTCCAAATGGTATGGAAAATATGCACTTCTTGATGTTCAAAGAGATACTCAATTGTCTGCACCATTCAAACATTAAAGCGTAGATTGTCACAATGATCTTTCACAACCCCATATACTATCTAATCATCTAGGTAAACCTATAAGAATTTGTGAATAAAATCTTTGAATGCCTGAACAACTATGCGTGAGAATACAATAGGTGCGTTTTTCAATCCAAAAGGCATCACAGTATAGGAAAATTGCCCCATTCGGTAGTAAATGTTGTATTTTCTTGATCCTCCTAAGCGATCCTAACCTGATGATACCTAAAACCCATCTGAAAGGAGTATATCTCGCACCCTGCAATGCCTTCTAGTATTTCCTTAGTGAATGGCGTCAGGAATGGATCGGTGATGCATGCAACATTCAACTCCCTGTAGTCTACACATATTCTAATTCGTCCATCCTTCTTGATACTAATCACCATTGGGCTAACCCATTCTGACTCATCGAGGGGTTTGATAATTCCAGATTTCAACATTTTATCAATTTCTTCTTTTACCTTTTCATGCAAATTAGGATTCATTCTGTAAGGCCTCTTTCTAACTGGGCATGCACCGTCTTTAAGCTTTATCTTCATTTCCCCAAGTGATTTATGCATGCCTTTAAGTTCATGATATCCTCATGGGAATAAGTCTTGATAATCCTGAGTAACTCAATGATCTTTGCTACCTCCGAGTTTGACCAGTAGTCTCCAATTATGGCCTCCTTAGGCTCAACCTCCAAACCTATATTCACCTTCTTTGTCTTCTTGGGTTCGTCATAGGTGCACGTATCCTTGTCTGCACTATCCAAGACCTCACACCCTTGTGAATGTTCAATATCTAGGTTCTCAACTTCCTCATCATCTACGATGTAAACCATCTTTCCCTTCTCTTTCTCAAGGAAAGCGCGTTCAAGTAGTATGAAGTCTAGTTCTTCTTCCTTCTCAAAATGCGCTCTAGAATCTGTCTCACCAAATAATTCCTGAATATGCTCTTCTGACTTTTGACTATCTCCCATGGTTAAGCACTTGATAAATTTTAATGCCTCTTCTATTAGAGGTTGAGAAGAAAAATAGTCAAAGGTTTGGATCATCCCTGCAGTCAATTTTTTCCAGTTTCTAGTCTCTCGATGTAGTTCTGCATATACATACCAAGCACGTGTGCATCCTTGTAGCATAGAGTACAATCTATGCACCCAGAGTGAAAGTGGTAATGCTTCCTATCCTATTGTCCAGAGTCTCTCACACTATTGAATGTGATGTTGAACATGTTGATCACTATGATAAGTGTAGATATGTGTAGGTGCATTGTTCCTTACAAACCTAATAGATAGGGCAATTCCAATATTTTCCCATTCTATAAGATTATCTCTGTGGACTACCCACCAGCGTGTTGTTGTCCCGTGCAAGGTATATACTAACATAGCTCTTCTCTTAATTTGATTTGTCCACTGTGTTTCCATGGCTTTCAAAAATACAAGAAGATCTTCTGCCTTGTATACCAAGGTACTGTGCTACCTATCCATCGGACTGAACAAAGTCCATTCTTACATGTAACCACACTTTTTACTTCACGCCCTACTAATTCATATGTACCATGAGCCCAATTATCACAAGCAATACTTGTAGTATCACTAATGGAATGAGAATCCTCCCACTATAGGATGCCTTCTTTTGATGGCTCATTGACCTCTGGGTCCTGAACAACATGTACATAAATTCGGTTTAAGTCCTCCTCACTTAGAGGCTCAACATATGGTGTAGACTTCCCATCTATTAATGGTATCACAACCCTTTCCTCCTTGTTCTCAAAGTTGATATACCCCTTATTAAATCTCAAGTCAACATTATTCACATAACACCAAGGGCATCCAAGCAAGGCTGGAAAATTGTCCGCTTCTACAAGTGCTAATACCTCAAAATCCCCAGTGAACTTGGCCCCTTATATGGTTATAGATGCATCCTTCAAAACTTCTATGGGAGTATCCTTAGTCTAGTTTTCTATAAACAACACATTAGATGATGGTTGTAATGGAGGCCTCCCCATTTGTACCCATGCATCTAATGTAAGCACATTTACTTCGCACCTATATCAATCAATATGTTGCTCAACAACCACCCATCCACAACAACATTCAGAGTAATTTCCTTTTCATAGTCAATGCTATCAGGGGGAAGATTTACATGTAGGATCTGCCATCCAGTTTCAAACTTACACGTGAAGTGTTCCCCTTTAACCAACTTCCTAATAGTGGGATAATGTTCTCCTGGCGCAACATTCTACACACTTCTCGCAGATCATCGATATCAGTTTGGACTATCTCTGATGCTTTCTTTTGCTCCTTTAAGTATTGTATCTCACCCTAAAGATTCCTTAGCACTTCCATGGTATCCTAGTAAACTCCTTCTAATGAGTAGGATCTAGGTACCTTGCATACAAAACATCCTCCTTGGTGATCGTAGGCTTCTAGTGCAATGCTTCTCTTACGTGTGTCACTTCAAAGCACGTGTAGTAATCTTCACTGTCAATGCCTTAGGTCCTACTATCTTGGGCATCCACTAATATTCTACCGTGCACTAGATTTTAACCATCCCGACGCCTTTGTTTTCTTGCTTATGTTGCTTACTCAGATGCTCATATAAGTCCGGGTACTCGTCATAGCTATGGTTCTTCCCGCAAAATGAACATGCAATATTTTGAGGACATTTGCGCCTATAGTGGTTAGGAGATCCGCACGTATAACATGTTCCATGAGGGAACTCACCTCTTCCTCCACCACGACCTGTCCTCCATATCCACCATGATATCCATGTCCTCCTTCAAAACGCCCCTCATTCCTGTCATAGCACATTGGATTATGATCTTGATCCTAGTGCTCATTCTTACCCTTAGAATTATTTGTTACACTTGTCTGTCATACCCCAATGTCTATAGCATCATGGATCTGACCAATCAACCGACAATCCTTAGTATCATGGGTCGTGGACTGTAAATCTTACAAAAGCAAGATACATTCTTTCTTATCGTGCGTACTATAATAAAGGACAATGACTAGCATCATGATTCAAATGATAGATCTCACAATCCAACAATAATGAGCGTACAGATCTGCAAGGGCAACTATCCTTGGTGTGACCTTCCACTTCACAATCTATACACCAAATTCCTGAGCACGTTTCATGGGTTGAATTTGCTGATAGCTTCTCTAACTACTTTGCCATAGCTATAATTTGTGCCTCTAAGAATGGACTAACACCAGTGTCAATACTCCCAACTGCCTCAACATGTAAATTTGCTTCCAATGCTTCACGTGGATCAATGTATGTCTTATGTGACAATGCCCTTCTAAATGGTGTAATCAATCCTCCAACGAACCATTGTGCATGTTGGCTAGCATGAATATCATAAGATAACTTAGATAGAAGTGTCTTAAAATGAGCATCATACTCACATACACTCTCAGTAGTGCCTTGCTTGATATCCTTGAGTGCACTAATACTCTTCTGCTCAAACTCAGGGATATGGAACTCTTTCAAGAAAGCATCTTTCAATGTTGCATAATCCATGCAAGTTTGATCAGGGTCAAACTTCTTATACCAGTTGTGTGCACATCCTGTAATGTAGTAGCAAATTAACTTGCCTTATGCTCAGTAGTCGTGATCCCCTTAGCGCACCACAAGATTTCACACATATGCACATGTTCGACAGTATCCTCTATACCTCTATACTCTGGGAGATGAAGAGACATCTCCATATAAATATTTTGTGGTTGTTGCACACTGACCACCCGATCCAAAACCTCCGTGTTCCCTCTACTTCGAGAACCACCGAGATCCACCAGGAACTAGAACCACCTATACCTCTTCGATACTCCACTGTAGTAGGAATATGACTATAGATGTACTCCCATGTGCTCTGACAGTAGTACTATACTGAACCCCTACCATCTGTGAGGTAGTTCCACTTCCAAAGGTGAATCCAACATTTTGCGCTCTTACATTATGTGTGGATGATGTGCCTAAGGATGTTCCTATTATCCCAAATTTCCCCGAAAAATTTGTCAAGGCAAACTCGCACATTAGGAAATTATGAAGGAAACGACTCAGACCCACGAGCTCACATTCTAGGATGACAAACAAGGTTGCAGGGAGACTCTACAATGGAATGGTGGGGCCTGCGAAAGTTTAAATGACCCTGTGCGAGAAAAAAGAAAAGATCAAAAAAGCATCGCATCTCCACTAATAAAGGGTTGTCTCAAGATGAAATAGAGGCAAGGGAAAATGGTCAAGCAAAGTCAAAAGGCGGAGCTTCGGGGCCACGGGGTTTTCTGAGTTTTACGTTTCGTGAAAAGGGGAAAAGATAAATTACGGACCCACGAGCCCAATTTTTTCTCTAATCTGACTACCACGTGTCCCATATCAAAGGGGACCCATTTTTCAAGTTGTTTTCCCACCCTCCTGTATGGACCCAATACAAACTTCGAAGGGGCATATCTTTCGACTCAGGGCTTGAAATATAACAAATCTGACACCATTGGAAGCATCTCGATGTCCTTTACGTAATGAAAAGATTAAAAATCATTTTTAGGCCTGGTAGGTAAAAAATGAAGAAGATTCTTCTAGGCCATTAACGTAAAATCCAATCTCTTCAACTACCAGATCTAATTTGATTCAATCTACTAGGAAACCAAAAGTGACATATTGTGGGTGAATTTGTAGAAGGCATTGATATTCAATGGTTGAGCTTTTAAAGCGGGATACGATGCATATCTTGGGGTGGTTGAAGCAGGATTTTTTTTTTCCCTCTTCTCTCTCTTGTTCTTTCTATATATTGTAACACTTCTCATTTTGAAAAGGAGAGACATTCTAGGCATAGATAAACTCTATCAAATTTGTTTCTTGATGCCATTTTTGAGTTGAACCTTCTCCCATGCTTGGAAAATGTATTTGTTCCTCTATTCCAGAAATGTAATGGTCCTGTGCACCTTTAGAGCAATAAAAATGTGTTTTTGTGGATGATCTTCAACCCTTTGCATCGTTTTGTTGTTTTTCGGTGCCTCTCCCTTCCATATTTATTTTTTCTATGCATGTATTGCACATTTGCATGTGCATGATGTTGTCTTTCATGGAGTTTAATGGTGAATTTGAAGATTGGGCCGTGTCACTTTATCCACCTCCCTCATCTCCATTTTCTCTGTTTCTTTCTCCCTCAAGTGAGAATATCTCACTTCCTTTTTCTTTGGTGTATCACCGTTTTAGTGTAGGCTTTGTTTTTTCAATTTCTCTCTCTCCTTATCTCCTTGGAAGTTAGATTAGGATTAGATTAGTTTTCCTGCATTGGAATAGCTTATGGTAGGTAGTTTAGGAAGAGGAACCAACCTTCTCTTGGAGGATCATTCCCATTCGCAAGTCCCACAGCTTGGGGAATGATCCAATGTTATGCAAATCACACCAAATGACCTGCCTTAGAAAAGTAGATCCATAACTCATTTGGGGTGTTGTGATTTCACACTAATAGTTTTGGCACACCCAGTGGGACAAGTCTGAAGCACCTTACCACTTCACTTCATCAGGTTTGATGTGCTCTTGGTGAAGATTTCAGCCTTTGGAGGCACTTTTAAGCACATCTAGTGACTCCATCTAGTCAAAAACCCATTCTCTGAGTTACAAACCTTTTCCATCCATTTCCACTCATTTCATCCATTTTCTTCTTCCATCTCTTTCATTTTCTCCCATTCCATGAGGTTGTGCAATCATGACTTCATTCCCTTCATGGAACTCACACTTACAACAACAATACAATCCACCTCAATGTATTTCCCAACTCCTCCAGATCAATATTATAATCAGATCAGGACCATTATGCTTACCCATATGAGCAGTGTCAAAACCATTTTGACTATGAAGCTTATCAAGGACAAGGGGATGCATATGATGGTGATAGTTATGCAGAGGATGTTGGTCTACTGGAGAAGATTCAAAAAATGGAGGCTGGCATGGTTCAGTCAAGGGGCATAACATGAATGAAGGCATTCGAGATTGGTTATAGGGCACCTTGTCCATGGGAAGGCCCTTTTCCAAGACATTATAGAACCCTCAGGAGAAGCTAGACTTCATGGTTGAAATGTTGCCCCAACTTGCACAATGGACTGAGGAGATCGAGGCCTATGAATTTGGTGTCAAGCAACCTTGTCAATGGGTAAATCCTACACCATTATCTAGTAATTTTCTCTCCACTCCTCAAGCAACACCATCTCAATTTGAGCTTCAATTTCCAAGCTTCCCATTGTATGATGCCCCAAGTGTGAAATCCATTTCTCCATCCCCTAGTCTTACTATCCCATTTCAGTTCTTCTTCCCTTTTCCCTTCCAAATAGTCATCCCCTCTCGAACAAACAAGAAGTTCCACCTCCCTCCCCACCACAAACAATTGCAAAGCTGGTTGAACCCCAACCTGCCACTCCTCTTACTTTCCCAAGTCCATGTTGGGAAGATACTCAAGAATCCAATCAAGAACAACAAGAAGAGGAGCCAACGAAGAAAGAAATAACAGACAATCTGATGAGTTGGGATGTTAAATTTGGGTTTATAAAGATCCCCTTGATGGTTAAGCCAAGAGGAGGTCAAGGTTGAAGAGCGGTGGTGGTGAGTTTGAATTTGCGAGTAGCAGAGGAGGAGGACCATAGGTTTGAGAGGCCTCGAGTGTGGAGCAAGCTACTGAGAAGAACCTTGATTCTTCCTCTCACTTCATCCCCTTCAAGCTCTGATGTTGAAGAAGAGTTTGATCTTTCAAAATTCATGTTTGAAAGTGAAGGGAGCCATGGTGATCAAGTTGCAGATCAGGAAGGCACCATGGAGAAGGTAGATCACTGCGACGGGACAACAAGGAGGTAGGTTACCTATATGACTTGGAGGATTTCCTTGATGGAGGGGAACCATTTTTTCCTCCATCTCTCACATCCCAAGAACATTCAAGAACAACATCCTGCACTTCATAACAACCCTCTGGAACCAAGATTGGAAGACATGGCTCTCCCATTTTCTCCACAAGAGAAGGAAGAGAAAAAGCAGGAAGATGTCCCCATCTCTCCCACACCATCCACTCAAGAAGGTCCACAAGAAGACTCCATTTTTGGAGTTGAATTTCAGAAAATGGGCACATCCAAAGGATTAGATCATGCCCAATCAAGTACTTGGCTTCATTGGAGCCAAAGGAGAAGCCAAAACCAGTCATGCCTACTTCAGGGCATGAGGATGAGCATCAAAGTACCAAGGGTCATCATCAACACCTCTGAAGTCTAATGCAAGTCAGCTTGAGGAGGTATTTTCCATTAATGTTGATACCTTGATTATTAAGGTGGAGGACTGGCTTATTGTCGAGTTTTTCTTTCATCAACCAGCCATTTGGTGCCAAATTAGTTGCATGGATGCCATTTTTGAAGGGAAGCTATTTCTCCCTGCTAGTTACAGGTTTTGTTTGAGTTCCCTTTGCTCTTGGTTAGAGTAGAGTAGGTAGGTTTGTTTTCAGTAGAAGAAGTGCTTTTGCACACTCTGCATGTTCCATTTGGAGCATGTATGATTTTCAGTTTGTACATAGTTTTGGTGTTGTTGTATTTCTCTTGCACAATGCATTCAGTTGGCTTTTGGTGAAGTTCAACTTCAAGTTTCAGTGGGTTTCCAAGTGATTCAAAGGTCAGCAAAGTGCAGGGAGTCGTGGAGTCCATTTTATAAGAAGGATCAGTGTCAGGCCATCATTCTTGACTCCATGCCCAATGGATGCAACTAAGGCCACTGGTCTCTTCATCTAGCAGGCAGATGTCCCCATGAGTCACAAATTGTTATCCCAAATTTGCCCCTGAAAAATTTGGTCAAGACAACTCCTACACATAAGGAAATTATGAAGGAAATGACTCAGACCTGCGAGCTCACATTCCAAGATGACAAACAAGGTTACAAGGAGACTCTATAATGGAATGGTAGGGCCTGTGAAAGTTTAAATGACCCTGTGTGAGAAAAAAGAGAAGCTCAAACAAGCGCCACATCTCCACATGTCTCAGGATGAAACAGAGGCAGGGGAAAATGGTCAAGCAGAGTCAAAAGGTGGAGCTTTGGGGCCACGGGGTTTTCTGAGTTTTACGTTTCGCGAAAAGGGGAAAAGATAAATTATGGACCCGTGAGCCTAATTTTTGCTCTAATCGAATGCCACGTGTCCCATATCAAAGGGGACCCATTTTTCAAGTTGTTTTCCGCCTCCTGAACCCGATACAAACTTGAAGGGGCATATCTTTCGACTCAGGGCTTGAAATATTACGAATCTAACACCGTTGGAAGTGTCTTGACATCCTCTACGCCATGAAAGGATTAAAAATCATTTTTCAAGCCCTGGTAGGTAAAAAATGAAGAAGAGTCTTCCAGGCCATTAACGCAGAATCCAATCTCTTCAACTACCAGATCTGATTTGATTCAATCTGCTGGGAAACTAGAAGTGACATATTGTGGGTGAATTTGTAGAAGGCATTGATATTTAGTGGTTGAGCTTTCAAAGCGGGATACGATGCATATCTCGGGGTGGTTGAAGTAGGATTCGATTTTTTTCCCTCTTCTCTCTCTCTCTTATTCTTTCTATATATTGTAACACTTCTCATTTTGAAAAGGAGAGACATTCTGGGCATAGAGAAACTCTGTCAAATTTGTTTCTTGATGCCATTTTTGAGCAGTGAACCTTCTCCCATGCCTGGAAAATGTATTTGTGCCTCTATTCTAGAAATGTAATGGTCTATGCACCTTCTAGAGCAATAAAAATGTGTTTTTGTGGTGTTCTTCAACCCTTTGCATCATTTTGTTGTTTCTTTATGCCTCTCCCTTCCAGATTTGTTTTTTTGTGCATGTATTTCACGTTTGCAGGTGCAGGATGTTGTGTTTCATGGAGTTTAATGGTGAATTTGAAGATCTGGGCTGTGTCACTTCTGTTTGACCTCCCTCATCTCCATTTTCTTTGTTTCTTTCTCCCTCAACAGAATATCTCACTTCCTTTTTTGGTGTATCACCGTTTTAGTGTAGGCTCTATTTTTTCAATTTTTTCTCTCTCTCCTTGTCTCCTTGGAAGTTAGATTAGGATTAGATTAGCTTGCCTGCACTGGAATAGCTTGTGGCAAGTAGTTTAATAAGAGGAACTAGCCTTCTCTAGAGGATCATTCCCATTTGCAAGTCCATAGTTTGGGAATGATCAATGTTATGTAAATCACACCAAATGACCCGCCTTAGAAAAGCATATCCATAACTCATTTGGGGGTGCTTTGTGATTTCACACTAATGTTTCTCCAAATATCATTGAAGCCATCTATCCCGCCATCGATGTACTTTCTCCTTGACTTACTCCTACTCTCCGCTTCCCGAATTAGCTTTCTAGTTGCTTGTCAGACAGACACTTTGGAAAAACAAGCGCAAGGGCTGGAGTCACTAGGTGGATTAAGAGATGCCTCCGTGGTCCATGTAGTCTCTGTTGGCGCACTTCTATGTGAGGCCGAGGGGGATATGTGTCATGTTTTTTTGAGATGGGGAGTTCAATGCCTCGGCTCCACATCTTCTACATGAAGTTGTAAATCCTTCACAAGCCATCTCTCTCCTCAACGCCATACTTTTTTCAACGTAACGATGCTTTCTATCTCCCTCTCGTACACCTCATTAAATGAAGTTGCCTTTCCTCTCTCCTCTCTCTACTAGGTCTACCATCTTTCACCAAACCTGTTCATGCCCTGCCTCGCATGGTGAAGCTTAGTTAGCCATCGGTTTACTCTCCGGGTTCAAAGTTACCATCAAGATCTTTATCACGGTGGATACCTTGCAAATATACTCCTCTTGGATACCACAAAAGCGGAATTCAGCTACCTCAGTGCAAGAGTACGTTGAAATTGAATATTCCAGAATATAACTGTTTAGAACACCACGAAACCACGTATCCATAACACGAGTCAAGATCAAATCAACATCATAAAGGGTCTGAAATTCTTCCTACGCTAGATAAGTGCGCGATACCTCCAATTCCGCTGAGATGCATAAGCAGTAAGCCACTCGTATAATTCTACTGGAAAGATGGCGAAAAATCTCTCATATAAGATGTCATATAGATTTTGTTCCACCCAAGTGTGTGCGTTAAACTCAGATCCACTGTTGAACCGCCATGCATATTCTTCCTCTAGATCGTGTATCCATTCCTCAATACTTGCTAGAGTTAACCAATACGTCTTCATCACGAACCATCTTGAAAACAACTGAAAAAGAGGTCCCAACAATGGAACCAATGATGCAGCCTATAATTTACCAAATAACTCCCTAGACACGCTAGCACATCACTCAGCCCAGACTGAGTGCTCACCTAAAGTGCACAAAGGTACCAAGTCCCTCTTTAGGGTTGTTGTAGCAGGATGTTAGCGTGATGAAGGAAGAAACACATAGATTCATAACTAATCTATCATTCTACATTATATGCTACATTTAGATCTATGATAAAACAAGCATTAAACAATAATCATGATTGAATCAATAACATACACTACTCGATTACACATAGGAATGACACTTAGATTCAACCAATATCTTCCATCTATTAATAACACAAGCTCCTTACAATAATGTCAAACGATACTAATGCGCCTATGGACCTGCTACAATAATTCAATCATATGCGTATATCTCTATACCTTCATACATCCATCACACACACTCTCTCTTCTACTTATGTACCTCACATTATATATATAGGGTGGGGACTTGCCCTTCACTACTTATCTATTCCAGAAATAGGTCGCATGCTATTAATAACCACATGTCGTTCACAGGCATAGCCACACATGCAAATGTGCTATCTATAGGCCTCTTACAGTTAACTGAAGTGTCAATCCTATTCTTAGCTCATCTCCATGCAAAACGCTTTAATCCGACCCTCCAAAAATAGACAATGCATGGCATGCACGTCTCTATTTTGAGCAAAATGACATATTTTGAGCAAAACGCTTTAATCCGACCATCTTCTAAAAATAGCTCGTCATGCTCAAAATCAGATAAATCCTGAATGCTAAGACAATGCATGGCACGCGGAATCCTTGTGTGTTCTCTAACAAGTATTCTCTCGATCAATGACATGCTCCTTCTAATAAAAAGTAGAGGCGAAGTCTCAGACATGATTGAACAATTGGGATCACCTACGCTCTTCTTCACTTTAAGTGCAACAAACACAAAATGGCCGGACCTTCATAATATCATGCCCAGAAATCCCCCAGATGATGCTCGGGCCGCACAACATTTTAGGACGTTGAACATTGTTTCTCATCCTCATCGTGTAGCTGCTTACTTACATCAAAGATTCACTATATTTCGTGAAGAGGTCTTACAGAACCACCTTGGAGCAAGAGACTATTGGTACAGGTAAAAACTTCCCTTCCTCATGATCTCTTTCATTATAACATACTTCTGTAAACATTTTCTTCATATCTTGTTTCGTTTGTTGTAACATACTTATGTAAACCTTTCTTTATCATAGGTATGAATGGACAACATAGAGGATCTGCACATGTGCATGGTTTTCTTTGGCTAGCAAATGCTCCCGATGTCGACAATATTGACTGGACAAATAATGAATCTATAAACAAAGTTAGGCAATACTTTGGATTTGTGCATTTCTACATGGAGTCCACGGTCTGCTATCGCTCGATTAGACTTTGTTCACAGATCACTCCAAGACGATCCTGCTGTTGCCCTCTGCAGATGTTCTTGTTGCTTACCCACTTCATGACTTAGAGGAATTAATTAATCATGTTCAACGTCACACAAGATGCTCTGAACAGACTTGTTTCTGCACAAAAAGAATAACCGCCCTCATTGCCGATATAATGCACCATGGCAGACTAGATCTGGTTCTGCATTTTTCATTGATGAGAGTGGTGCAATTAAATACCTCCCTTCTAGGAATGATGAATGCTTGAACACACACAATCAAGCAATGTTATCCATATGGAGGGCCAACATTGATTGTCAGCCAGTTCTTTCCGACATGCAGTCCTGAAATACATTGCAAAATACGCTTCCAAAGCCGAACAAAGGTCAGAAACATACCACCAGATGCTCTCTAGAATATCCAAAGGCTCAGATCTAGATTTTCCCTCGCACATCGCACTAGAAAAATGCTAATGAAAGTGTCGTTGAGCATGACATTAGTGCACAGGAAACATGCCACATGCTCCTAAAATTACCACTTGTATTGTTTGTTACACTCAATGTAGGAAGAATTTTTGCGTGATTGGTTGAAGTTGAATGCGAAGATCCGAAGACATCCCTTTTTGGATGCTTATAGGACACGTCCTACTAGTATGGAGCCCCTTTCCCTCATTGAAGTTGCACGGCACTGGAATTACAACAAATATCGTAATGGTAATAAGTGGAAGCTTCGATCATGCCCCACTATTGTTCATGTCTTTCCAAAATTTCAATGCATTCCTTCACAAGAATCACCTTCCTTCGAGCTTTTCTGTTGGTCCGAGCTCCTGTTGTACAAGCCTTTTGCCTTATCCCTATAGATATTGGTTCCACCCCTCAAGAAACCATATCTGCTGGAACCTTTTCAAGAACCATTACAAGTCGTGGCATGTTGCCCGCTCAGAGACAAATTCCACACATCATTCCAAAAGTTTGTCTGACTCGACATGGAAGCATCAGAAGCTCCCGAGATCTTGCAAGAATGGCAGATACTTTGTCGCGTACGACCCGACATCACCTCTGGCCTTGATAGCCTCCACATGCTGGGTCTCCACGACTTTGACACCATGCATAATTGGAATGAACATAACGTACCACCTACTTTGCAATCCATTGGCCCAACTTTTATTGAAGATCAAAAGCCTGCTCTCGTTCCAACCTGCATACAAACTACTCTCGCCTCGCCCGCCTTTGCTTTATCTCCGAACAACAATTGGCTTTCGATATTGTTCTTCTCCATTATTCAAGCTGTGTCAACGTACCTCCGTTGAAACTAATAATCCAAGGCACTGCAGGTATGGGAAAATCATTCCTAATAAATGCTTTGAGGTCCTCCTTTGCCACCACATCAACCCCTAGACAATCACCTCTCCTTTTTCTCGCCCCGACTGGAGTCGCAACATTCAATATTTCCGCCTCCACTATACACGCATGCCTTCGTATTCCTATCAAAGAACTCAAACCCTTGGAGGACCAAGCTTTGTCATCTCTTCAAGAGTCCCTTAAACATATCCAATACATTCTAATTGATGAAATGAGTTTCATAGGCCCAAAATTGCTCACTAAAATTGACTACCGCCTTCGTGAAGCTTTTCCTCACCACAGAACATCAGAATTTGGTAACCGTTCTGTCATCCTCGTTGGGGACCTCGGCCAACTTCCACCGTCATGGACATTCCTCTTTATGCTAGCAACTCCTACGACACAAACCTATGGAAGAACTTCACAACAACAATCTCCTTGACATCTGTGTTCTAGACAACAAGGTTCCACCCCCACACAAGCTTCATTTTGAAGATTGCTTGTCAACATTCGCAACTCTGTCCCTGTGCTACAAGATTGGGAGATGCTTATGTCAAGAACTGATTCTTGCCTCTCTGAACAGGAAATAAATGAATTCAAAGAAGGGCCACATCTTTTTGCAACAAACGACCTGGTTGACAACCACAACCTTCAAATGTTGAAATCACTCAACTTACCCATTGCCAGATCAATTGCTCAAAAGACAAGAGGCGTGTATTGAATCAGGCGAAGCTGACGATGATCAATTGAAACACAAAGTTCTTCTTTGCATCAACCAAAAAGTCATGCTTTCTGCAAACTTGTGGGTTGAAACATGTCTTGTTAATGGTGCCACAGGTTCCATCGTAGATATTGTCTATGAAAGCTCTTCCAGACCACCTGCTCTGCCTTTATTTGTAGTAGTCAAATTTGATCGATACACAAGGCCTCACTGGGATGCCAACAACCCACAAAATGTTCCCATTCCACCTATTTCCAGAGGAAACCGCATGACAACTACCACTAAAAATGGCTTGGGCATTTTCCATCCACAAATCCCAAGGCCTCACTCTACAACATGCGACCATCGACATTGGAGGAACTAAAAGACAAGGACTCACCTTCACAACTATATCTCGTGTGCCCTCCTTATCCACCATTCGGATTTCTCCTCCTTTTTCTTTCACTCGTTACTCCAGAATGTCCTCCACCTCGCTCCTTCAAGCTCGCCTTCATGAGGAATCTCGCCTACACAATCTTCCTTCAACTTCTTCTGCTAACCTCCCCTAACAATTTCCCCTCCTTCCTTTGTCGTATGCTCTCTTATCCTTTATTTGCCTTCCCCTTTCTTCTCTACAAATCTATCTCATTTTTGTAATTTCTTCCTCGCCATATTTTACATGCTTCCTATACATCTGTACTTTCTACCACTCCTTCGGTCCCGTCTTCAACATTACCATCGCACACCTTACGTACAATTGCTAGTATGTAGTATTTGTGTAATATTTAATTTATCAACTTTCTTAATTATTATATATATGATGGCCAAATTTTGAATGTACATATCATTTTGACTTTTAAATTATATATTTACCTCCCAATCATGACCGCCATATTTCAAAAGTGTCAAAAATAACTTAAAAACGTCTAAACGCGTTGCAAAATCCAACACTAGGTGAGTGAGTGTGATCCTAACCTGAACCAAACATCGTTGACAAATGTAAGATGGTTAGGACCAACCAGGAAAATAGCTTCATTCATTTCCGATAAGAGTAAAACAACACCACACACCTAGATACCTTGAGCGAAAGTGCAAGCTAGAAGCCTAGAAATATTCCATAGGATCAGAATATAATATCTGCTGTTGACAATTGGTGAATAATTTATCTCCATAATTGACAGATGGGTTACCTCAAAATTGTCTTCTCAGACGTGTTCGCCCCATTATTGTTTTCCAGCAAAACTCAGGTTCTGCAATTGTAACTTTTAACCTGCAAAAGGAGTTTTCCTCGCTATATGCATTGAAAATGTCAATCAAAGGATTCCTACACATATTTTCCTTCCTGGTAATCTTTCTTCAATGCAATGCAAGTGCCAATATTAAAGAGGCCAACACGAGTGTAACCCACTCAGCATACGATGAGTTAGCCCACAAGGGCTTTCCTTCTGGGCTTTTACCAAACAGTGTCGCTAACTATTCTTTTAACAAATCTAGTGGTGATTTCTCTGTGCATTTGAATGGGCGCTGTGATATAATCTTGCCCCTGATAATTACCCTGCCTCGTTTTCAAAGATAATAAGAGGAAAGCTTGCTGATGGATATATACAGGGTCTCAGTGGAATCCGCGTGAAGGCTTTTTTTTTAAGTGGTGGTCTATTACAGGGATCAGGTCTAAGGGCGAGAAGCTGGTTTTGAGGTGGGAATGGTAACTGCTGAATACCCATCGGTGAATTTTGACGAGAGCCCTGATTGTGTAGGCTCCAAGCATTCCTCTGCCTGAGTAAGTTTTCTGTTATATTTTACTTTTTTATTTTAGCTCGTACAATGGATGTTTGGGATAATCAGCACATCGCATGAGGATTTGGGATTTTTCGATAGGAAATAGATTTTGAATAGACTGCGAGGAATAGACCATCAAATATTAATAGGCCGAAATTTTTTCTCTACCCTGTTTTCAAGCTACTGGATTACAAGGATTGGGGATGGTTGGGGAAACAGGTTTTTAAAAGAGTTTCAAGAATATTCTATGGAAGATAACCCATAACATCTTTTTTATCGTGTTTCACATAAGGATCTAGTTTCTTAGGGGAACAGAAACTTAATAGGTAGAGTTTGAGATGAGAATTTGGGATGGTTCGTCAGGGAAACAGTTTATAATGGAATTTGAGAAATAGCACATTGATCGCTAGCCCATAAAGCTTTCTCTATCCTGTTTTTGAGTTGAATTGTGCACACCCAGCAGGATTTGGGATAGCTGGTTAAGGAAACAGATTTTTATCGTAGTCTGAGAAATACTCCATTCGGGATCAGTAGCCCATAATATTCTATATCATATTTTTGAGCTTCTGGGGTATACATGACGTGAGGGTTTGCAGTGGCTATTTTGGGAAATAGGTTTTCCAATATAGTTTGAGAAACTATCCATTGAAGATCAGTAGCCCATAAGATTTTCTCTATACTGTTTATGTTGGAGTACATATCACATGAGGATTCGAATAGTTGGTAGGGGAAACTGATTTTCTGAATAGAATTTGAGAAACAGTCCAGTGAAGACCAGTAGCCCATAAAGTTTCCTCTATCCTCTTTTTGAGCGGCTGGGTTACGCATGAGATGAGTATCTGATATAGCTAGTTGATGGGAGCCGATCTTCAAGACTTTGAGAATAGTTGATTGAAGATCAGCAGCCCATATTTTTTTCAGTATCCTGTTTGTGAGCTGCTTGATTGCACATCACACAAGGATTTGGGATAGCTGGTTAGGGAAACAGTTTTTGTAATAGTTTGAGAAATAGCTCATTGAAGATAAACTGCCCATAAATATTTCTCTATCCTGCTTTTAAGCTGCTGGATAACATCAAATGGCAATTTGGGATAGTTGCTTACTGAACCATGTTTTGAAGATTTTGAGAAATAGCTCATTGAAGATGGCTAGGCCAAAAATGATTCTCCATCCTCTTTTGAGTGGCTGGATCTCACGACATGAAAATTTGACATAGGTAGTTAGGGAACATGTTTTAAGTAGAGTTTGAGAAATAGTGTGACTGAAGTTACGTAGCCCATCAATTCTTCTCTATCCTGTTTATAAGCTGCTGGATTACATGTCACATTAAGATTTGGGTTAGCTGGTTAATGAATCAGATTGTGGAGTATAATTTGATAAATTGACCATTGAAGATTGGTAGCCCGTAAATCTCTCTTTCCTGTTTTGTGCGGCTGGATTTCATTACAGTGGAATGGTGATAGTTGGCTAGGAAAACATATTTTGAAGAGCTTCAAAATAGAAGACTAGTAGCTCATACATGTTTTCTCTATACTCCTTTTGAGCTGTTGGATTACACATATATTTGAAAGAGGTTGAGAAATACTCCATTGAAGATCAGTAGCTCATACAATTTTCTCTCCTGTCCAGTTGATGCTACAATACACGTCACATTATGATTCAGGATATTGTGTAAGGTAGCATATCTTTTAAATAAGGTTTAAAAATATGTCCAGTAAAAATCAGTATCCCATAGAAATTTCTCTGTCCTGTTTTTGAGCAGCTGGATTTCATTCCACATGAGGAATAGGTTTTGTTTAGGGAAACATAATATAGAATGGAGTTAGAAAAATAGGTCATTGAAGATTAATAGCCCATAAGTTTTCTATACTGTTTTTGAGCTGCTGGATTACATATCACTTAAACATTTGGGTTAGTTGGTTAGGCAAACATATATTTGAACAGAGCTTGAGAAATAGTCTGTTGAAAATCAGTATCCTATAAACGTTTGTCTATCCTTGTTTGGAGTTGCTGGGTTACATCATATGGATAATGGGGATCTGTGATAGCTGGTTACGGGAACAGATTTTTGAAGAGTTTGAGAAACAATCTATTGGAGTTAGTAGTCCATAAGTGTTTTTTTATCTTGTAGTTGAATTGATGAACTGCATCACATGAAGATTTGAGACGGCTGGTTAGGGATACATATTTTATTAGTAGACTTTGACAAATAGCCCATTGGATGGTAGTGCCCATAATTGCTTATCTCTGTTTTGAGCAGCTGGAATATATCACATGAAAATTTTGGATGGTAGGAAAACAGATTCAATTTTTGAATATAGTTTGAGAAATAGTCCTGCGATGACTAGTAGGCAATAAAATTCTTTCTATCCTTTTGTGAGCTGCTAGAGTATATGTCACTTAAAATTCTGCCTCTCCTGTTTCTGAACTGCTGACTTAATTCACACTGGGCTGAGTCAATTGGTTAGGAAAGCTCTTTTTCAACTAGAGTTTGTGAAATAGTCCAATGAGGATCAGAACTTCATAGAATCTTCTCTCTCCTGTTTTTAGATGTTCGATTACATTATAAGAGGATTGCAAATGTTTTTCTAGGGAGAGGTTTTTTCAGTAGAGTTTGAGAAATAGTCTATTGAAGACCAGTGGCCCAATGAATTTTCTCTATTCTATTTTTGATCTGCTGGATTACCATCACATGAGGATTTACCTGGGACCTACTTAAGGGTGCACATTAAAAGACTTTTTCATATCTCTTTAGAAGTTTAGATGGTTATTAGTCAAAGTGCTTTCAAACAATAATATTAAAAATATTAATAAAGCACTTGTATTAATTTATTTGACTTAATAATAAATTGGTAATCTCTAACCCGACGGCCAAAGGAGGGTGCATTGGGTCTAATATTATGTTGTATTAATTTATGACTTAATAATAAATTAGTAGATCTAAATAGAGCAGTCTAAATGAGACCCATGCTATGTTTGTCATCCCTAGGTAAAAATGCGCCTTGGACAAAGGAAGGAAAGTAAGTTTAGAAAGGATAAAAGTTATCACTCTTCCCAAGAAAAGTGCGACTTGGCATGGGAGGCCAAATAGACCTTAGGGAAATAATAAAACATTACTTAATGTTTATTTATCCAAGGAGGAAGTGCGCCTAGGTTTGGGTATACTTTTAGGGTATTTTGGCACTCTTTTCTCATTGGATGATGAAAAGGTCATTTTGTAATATTTTTCCTATAAAAAGGAGAGGGGCGGCTTGGGTAGAGCACCATTGTAATCATTTATCATTTCTGAATCTGATCTTAAGCCAAGTGCTTTTGTATTAAAATATTCTAAGGACGAAACCCTTAGTATATTGCCTCTAGAGGACGAAAACCCTCTTGGAGATTAGGAGGAATTTCTACACTGGATTTTCCATAGAGCTTACACAGAATTTCAGTGTTTTTCAGCGGTAGTTGTGGAGTTTTTGCAATAAAAAGTTGAATACCAGTGTTGCAGCAGTGTTGTACTGATTTTCTCTAATGGAGCGACTCATATGTGGCTGTCATGTGATGTTTTGACGTCATTCCCAGGTCTGATCTGTGCTGCTACCTGTTGTATTCATTTTTACAGCTCAAGGGAAGGTATTTTCGATATTTTGGAAGGATTTATATTACTGTTTCAGCCTCTTTAAATCTGCAGATTTCTGTGTAAAATTCCAGCCTGTTTTATGTCCAAAAACATCAGATTTTGCTTTATAATAAACTGTTACAGTTCTGAGCTTGTTATGGCAATAATGGATAATGCTGGTAGTAGTTTGTGTGGACTTTCATCATCTAGACTAGTCGCTTTGCTAGAATACAGCTGAAACTGCTGTATTGATTGCTGCCCAGTCTTCAAACAGTTCGGGTTCAGTTTTAGGCCAAGTTTCTATTCAAAACCCTAGTCGCACTTCTTTCATAAATTCAGATCTGTATTAGTGTGAATGCTTTAAAAGTCATAAATCAGCTTTTGGTGTCTTAATTGATCTAAATTGCATTGAAGAACAAGATAGATCCATTTGGGGATCTTTCAGTGGTATCAGAGTGTCAATCCTCCCACCTGGAGGGTTTTGTTTTATGCAGCCTAAAGAAGTTGGGCCACACAGATATTATACAAGGAGTCAAGCTCGTATTCAAACAGATCTGAATACTGGAAGTGGTTCGGGATCATGGACAGAAGGGAGGATTCACACACTCCTCCACGACGAGAGCGACCTGATCCAGATGCTCTTTTCAGTGGTATGATCGATTCCCATCAGGAAATGATGCAGACCATGAGACAGCTGATGGAGAATTTGATTATGGATAGGATGAGAAATCAACATGATAGAAGGGAAAGATCTGCATCCATAGCTAGCAGCCACAGAAGGCACACAGGGTTCCTACAGAGGTGGGTAGCGTGAGAGGTTCCCCTCCACGTGATAGGAGATATACAGAGGAAAGGAGACCCACGAGGACTGCGGATCGACCTATGCAGCCTAGATTCCTACAAAGGGAGGAGCCACCATTAGTTGAGGAGCCACTTGAAGACATAGCCTTTCAAGATACTGTGATGGCAGCGCATGATGAGTGGAGAGCTCTACCACAGGAGGTACGGAATGCCTTTCCCCTCCACCAGTATTGTGCTCAAAGGAGGGAAAGCTTGAGAGCTAGACAGGTACAGAGGCCTAGAGAACAACAAAACAGGGAGTTGAAGCAGCCACCAACAAGGTGACCCTTTCCACATTTGATGGTAGTGGAAAGATTAGTGCCAGAGCATGGATTCACAAGCTCGACACATATCTCACTCTCAAGCCTATGCAGGAGCAGGAGGCTATCCAATTTGCCACGTTGCACCTTGAGGGAGTAGCGTATGATTGGTGGCACCATGGGCTTATCACACAGAGACATGATCTTCTGCAATCATACAGAGAGTTTAGTGAGAAGCTGATTGCGAGATTTGATCGCAAGGATGTAGAGCTTTACTATAGGGACTTGGCACAACTTCGACAGAGTGGACATTGATGCATACATCAACGAATTTCAGCGTATAGCAGTGATGGTGCCAGAGATGCCTGAGAGGCGAGTGGTGATGTTGTTCATTGAAGGACTTCATGACAGCTGAGAGGATTGGTCAAGGCTCTTAAGCCTACAACTTTGCATGAGGCTATTCGAACAGCCTTGGACTTGGACACTACTCCAATGCAGCCCCAAAGGAAGAATGTCAAGGAGGAAAAATCAGAACAACAAGAGCAGCCCACTTCTTCGAAGGTTGAGTTTACACCCAAGAGGGAGACTGTTTCAAAGAGTGAGCTTCGCCGGAAAAATTTATGCTTTCATTGCAATGATCCGTGGGAGCCGGGGCATAGGTGTCTTGGGAAAGGCAAAATCCATCTCATAAAGGTTGAGGATGAAGAGTCCGAGGATGAACAGGAGCAGCCAACACCAGGTATTGCAAATGAGGGTAGACTCACCTATCTTTCAGGAGCACCCAAGTATAATCCATTCATGTTTGAAGGCACAATGTTCGGGTGTAGGATCATGGCACTACTGGATAGTGGATCTACACATAACTTCCTGGATGCAGGTTTGGTAGACCAAAAAGGTTTACAATGTGATAACTTTGAAGGCTTTGATGTGACTATAGCAGGAGGTCTCACTCTTCCATGCAAGAAGAAGGTCAACCAAGTTAGCATTTTATTTGGTGAGTACACACTTTGTGATGATTTCTATGTCATGGATTTGAAAGATAACAATGTTGTGCTTGGCATGCAATGGCTTCATTCGTTGGGAAGAGTCACCCAAGATGTGGAAGCTATGGAGCTGAGTTTCCAACACAAAGGGAAACAAGTCACATTGAGAGCACTCAAGTACACGCTGCCCCATCAAATGGCAGCTAAGTCTATGATAGTTTGGGACTAGGAACCATCTCGTGAGGACTTCTACGAAGATTTTTCACTGCATATCAGCACGGACCAGCAAGGATGTGATGAAGAGTGCGGCAAATTCGAAGCATACATGAGGAGGTTGGTTTCACTAATGACAAGTAAGTTGCATAAGTTTTTTTTTGCAGTGTTTGAAAAGCTTCGGCTGATCTGGGATCCTGGCATTGGTAAGAATGTAGTTTATGATTGCTTGGGGGCAAGCAATCTCGGGAAGGGAGGACTGTAATGTCCCCTTTTCCCAATCGAAGACCTTTGGCCCATTTCGTCAACCCGACGGCCAAAGGAAAAATATAAGGGTGACTTAAGTCACAATGAGTTATTACAAAGTGCAAAAAATATTAATAAAGCACTTGTATTAATTTATTTGACTTAATAATAAATTGGTAATCTCTAAATAGGAGCATTGGGTCTAATATTATGTTGTATCCTTTCTAGGGAGAGTAGAAAGAGACCCATGCTATGTTTGTCATCCCTAGGCAAGAAAATGCGACTTGGACAAAGGAAGGAAAGTAAGTTTAGAAAGGATAAAAGTTATCACTCTTCCCAAGAAAAGTGCGACTTGGCATGGGAGGCCAAATAGACCTTAGGGAAATAATAAAACATTACTTAATGTTTATTTATCCAAGGAGGAAGTGCGCCTAGGTTTGGGTATACTTTTAGGGTATTTTGGCACTCTTTTCTCATTGGATGATGAAAAGGTCATTTTGTAATATTTTTCCTATAAAAAGGAGAGGGGCGGCTTGGGTAGAGCACCCATTGTAATCATTTATCATTTCTGAATCTGATCTTAAGCCAGGTGCTTTTGTATTAAAATATTCTAAGGACGAAACCCTTAGTATATTGCCTCTAGAGGACGAAAACCCTCTTAGAGATTAGGAGGAATTTCTACACTGGATTTTCCATAGAGCTTACACAGAATTTCAGTGTTTTTCAGCGGTAATTGTGGAGTTTTTGCAATAAAAAGTTGAATACCAGTGTTGCAGCAGTGCTGTACTGATTTTCTCTAATGGAGCGACTCATATGTGGCTGTCATGTGATGTTTTGACGTCATTCCCAGGTCTGATCTGTGCTGCTACCTGTTGTATTCATTTTTACAGCTCAAGGGAAGGTATTTTCGATATTTTGGAAGGATTTATATTACTGTTTCAGCCTCTTTAAATCTGCAGATTTCTGTGTAAAATTCCAGCCTGTTTTATGTCCAAAAACATCAGATTTTGCTTTATAATAAACTGTTACAGTTCTGAGCTTGTTATGGCAATAATGGATAATGCTGGTAGTAGTTTGTGTGGACTTTCATCATCTAGACTAGTCGCCTTTGCTAGAATACAGCTGAAACTGTGTACTTCTTTCATAAATTCAGCTGTATTAGTTTGAATCTTCATAAATCATCTTTTGGTGTTTTAATTGATCGGAAGTTCAATGGGGATCTTTCAAAGTTTCAATCCTTCCTCCCCACCCTTTAAGACACACTCAAGCTATGGTCCTAGTCAAACTCTTAACACTGGCTTTGAACCGTGTTGAATCTTTTTACAGGATACAATTTATACCAAAGGCTTCCAATCAGCGATTTTCTCTATCACTATGCTATATGTTCATTTCATGGTGGAACTTTTAGGTTCTCTCTATGAGGTAGATTTCTATTTTAAACAGCATTAGATGGGCCAAAATAAAGAGTCCTTTGATTTAAAAAAGAAGCAAGAGTGAATTTCATGTGTATCAGGAAAACAATATATATTCTATCATTTGAACTTGGGATTAAAACCCATATTAATGAGTTTTGGAAAAATATAATTAGATCTCATGAAACTGCAAAAGAATATTAGGGGCATCTTTTAGTTAAAATCTACTCTTGTGGGCATATCAAAGAATTAGCATCATAGAAGGTGGATACATTTTAGAATTTTGTCCAGACCAACAATACTATTTATAGATGATTTTACATTTGAAAAATATTGCTTCGCTTTATTTATTTTTCACCCATAGCACACCAGTATATCATATTGCATTAGCATCATAGGTGGATAGGTCGCTTTATTTATTTTTCACCCATAGTGTACCAGTCTATCAAAGTGCATTTCATTGTGTTTTAATCAACACCGGCTAATCTAAGATCTCAGTTACTGGATTTCTAGAAATCATCCATTTTGTCAATGTATGACTAGTTTGATTTCTGTCGTCTCTCTCGAAGTTGATGTATGTCTCGATGTTAGGGAAATACAGGAGAATATGTTCTTTATGCACAATATTACTCATGTCAACAATTCACATACATGTAAATATTGTAAAATCAGGTTTCATTGTTAATAAACTCTCTACATATACTCTGATTAAATTTCTAGAACATACCAAAAACCTATCTAAATACCAACAAATATACGTACAATGTACGAGATCCCAAAGAAATACTCAGTCCTGTTAAATTGTTTACTCATAAACCAAAAAAAAAAAAAAAAAAAAAAACGAAAACAAACCGTCTAATACCTTTCTGATTACTTATTTAAAGAGAAAAGATAGGTCTACACATAATGACAATATACCCTGCAACTCACACACATCTCTTCCCATCTCAATCCATTAAACTACAATACAATTAGCAAGAACAAAAAAACAAGCAACCATACAATCCTTCACCTTACCACAATTGGAACTGAAGTTAAAGAAAACATTTTATGCGAAAAGTAGCACAATATTAATTGTAATAAGCATTCTTAATAATTAAGCATTGTACAATGTCAACTCTACTAACATAATCAATTTCCACTATTCAAAATCACAACTACATACACTTCAAACATTTACAATACCACTTCACATTTTACATGCTTTCCACTACTTAGTATGTTTCCTTGTGTTGCTTTATCTACACCTTAGTGATGTGTTTTCTTGAGCCTTATATATTACTCCTCGTAAGGAATTGACACTCAAATAAAAAAAAAAAAATTATGCTTAAAGGCATAGAATTCCACCCCTAGGAGCAACTGCTCGTTTAAAGTGTTTTACAAAATTATAATGGCTTTGAACGTAACCTGAAGCAACCATCTTGACAAATGCAACCTGGGTATGCTCACACACCATTTAAGATGACCAACTAGCAAAATAAAAGAAAAAAAAAGAATAGCTGATTCATTTAATCCCCAGTAAGAGGAAAACAGCATCAAATAGATACCTTAATCAAAAGCACAAGTTAGAAATATTCCACATGAACAGAATGTGTAATATGCTATTTGATAAAATACCAACTGCTTGACTCCCTGCGAATAATTTATGTCCGTAATTGACAGTTGGTTTACCTCAAAATTGTCTTATCAGCTCTTTCTCTGCATTATTGCATCCCAATAAAACACAGGTTCTGTAGTTGTAAGCATCAAAAGGAGTTTTCCGTTGCATGATTGACAATGTCAATCAAGGTATTCCCATACATATCATCTTGCCTGGTAATCTTTTTTCAATGCAATGAAATGCCAAGATAGAAGAGGGCAACATGATTTTAACCCACACAGCATACAATTAGTTAGCCAATAAGGGCTTTCCTTTGGGGCTCTTACCAAACAGTGTGGCTAAAGGCGTAGCCCCATGTAGGTGTTTCCACTCCTTTTTTTTTGTAGCAACAGGTCCCATTATTAATTTTCAAGCCTGCTAGAGGAACAAATAGAATCTTACCCTGGAAAACAGGAGCCCAAAATATTTGCCCCCTGATTTTAAGAGGTTTTGGGGAGGGAGGGATGGAAGTTTCCCCTACTGTTTATGGTTTTTTCTGTTCATGGGGCAAGTAATATGCATTCCCAATAATTTGTTGTCAGTCTGAAAAGAGATTTGGACCATTCAACTGCGAAAAAATCCAAAAATATTTCACTAGGTATTGTTGAAGAAATCTAGAAGAAACATGGGACTATATGGGTTGCTAAAATGCTCCTAAATTTTCTCAGCAGCAGCTGCTGAGATATTTTAGGAGCCTCCGTCAGGGGACCATGGGGTGACTATTCTTTGAATTTTTTTACCAGTGATCTCACTGTGCATTGGAATGGGTGCCGTGATATAATCTTACTCCCAGAAAATTACCCTGCATCTTTTTCAAAGATGATTAGAGGAAAGTTTGCTGATGGATATATACAAAGATGTAGTGGGATCCATGCGAAAGTTTTTTCTAAGTGGTGGTCTATTACGGGATCAGGCCAAAGGGCAAGAAGCTGGGTTTGAGGTGGGAATGGTAACTGCTGAATACCTATTGGTGAATTTTGATGAGAGCCCTGATTGTGAAGGCCCCAAGCAATCCTCTGCCTAAGTAAGCTTTCTGTTGTAATATCTTATTACTTTTCCTCGTATCATAGCTTTTGCGATAATCAGCACATTGTATGAGGATTTGGATTTTTTTCATTAGGGAAATAGATTTATTAATAGAGTGAGAGAAATAGTCCATTGAATTATTAGTAGCCTATAAAATAGTCTCTACCCTGTTTTTAAGCTACTGGGTAACAAGAACTGGAGATGGTTGAGGAAACAGGTTTTTAGAAGAGTTTCAAAAATAGTCTATGGAAGATTAGTGACCCATTAATTTTTTTATCCTATTTCACATAAGATTTCAGTTTGTTAGGGGAACAGAAATCTCAATTGTAGACTCTGAGATGAGAGTTCGGAATAGTTCATCAGTAAACAGTTTATAATGGAATTTGAGAAATAGCATGTTGATCACTAGCCCATAAAAATTCTCTGTTTTTGAGTTGAATTGCATACACCCATGAGGATTTGGGACAGCTGGCTAGGGAAACATGAGAAATAATCCATTCAGGATCATTAACCCATAAATCTTTTTCTATCCTGTTATTAAGCTTCTGGGGTACACATGATGCAAGGATTTGCAATGGATGGTTAGGGAAACAGGTTTTGAATGTAGCTTGAGAAACTTCCCATTGAAGAGCAGTAGCCCGTAAGATTTTCTCTATCCTGTTTATTATCTGTTGGAGTCCATATCACACGAGGATTCAGAATAGTTTGTTGGGGAAACTGAATTTTTGATCAGAGTTCGAGAAACATTCCATTGAAGACTAGTTGCCCATTAAATGTTCTCTATCCTCTTTTTGAGCGGCCGGGTTACATGAGATGAGGATCTGAGATAGCTAGTTAATGGGAACAGATTGTTGAAGAGTTTGAGAACAGTTGATTGAAGATTAGTAGCCCGTAGTTTTTGAGTTTTCTGTATCCTGTTTATGAGCTGTTTGATTCCACATCGCACGAGGATTTGAGATAGCTGGTTAGGGAAACAATTTGAGATATATCCCATTAAAGATAAATTGTCCTTAAATATATCTCTATCCTACTTTTGAGCTGCTGGATTACATCAAATGGAATTTAGGATAGTTGGTTACTTAACCTCCTTTTTTGTAGACTTCTAATCTTTCTGAGTGGCTGGATCACATGACATGACGATTTGACATAGCTAGTTAGGGGATCATGTTCTTAAGTAGACTTTGAGAATTAGTTGACGAAGATAGGTAGCCCATTTATTCTTCTTTATCCTGTTTATAAGCTGCTGGAATATACATTACATTAGGATATGGGATAGCTGGTAGTGGTAAGCGAAACAGATTGTGGAATACAGTTTCAAAAGCCAACAATTGAAGATTGGCAGCCAGTAAATTTTCTCTATCTGATGTTTGTGCTGCTAGATTTCATCATAGGGGAATGGGGGTGGTTAGGGAAACATAATTTTTAGAACTTGAGAAATAGGAGACTAGTAGCTCATAACGTTTTCTCTATACTCTTTGTGAGCTGTTGGATTACCACACTTTTGAAAAGTTTGAGAAATGCTCCTTTGAAGAACAGTAGCTCATAAATTTTTCTCTCCTGTGCTGCAATACATATCACATTATGATTCGGGATATTGGTTAGGGAAGCATTTTTTTATAAGGTTTGAAAATTTGGCTATTCAAAATCAGCATCCCATAAAATTTTCTCTATATGGTTTCTGAGCAGCTGTATTTCATATCACATGAGGAATAGGGATAGTTGGTTAGGGACACAGAGAATCAAATGGAGTTAGAAAAGTAGTTCATTGAAGAATCAAGATTAATAGCCGATAAATTTTTCTCTATCCTGTTTTTGAGCTTCCGGATTACAGATCATACGAGGATTTGGGATAGTTGGTTAGGGACACAGAGAATCAAATGGAGTTAGAAAAGTAGTTCATTGAAGAATCAAGATTAATAGCTGATAAATTTTTCTCTATCCTGTTTTTGAGCTTCCAGATTAAATATCATACGAGGATTTGGGCTGGTTGGTTGGGAAAATAGATATTTGAATAGAGCCGAGGAAGTAGTCAGTTGAAAATCATTATCCTATAAAAATTTGTCCATCCTTGGTTTGAGTTGCAAGATCACATCACATGATATGGGATAGCTGGTTAGGAGTACAGATTTTTGAAGAGTTTGAGAAACAATCTATTAGAGTGCAGCAGCCCATAAGTTTTTGCTATCTTATATTTGAATAGTTGTAATATATCACATGGGGATTTGGGATAGTTGGTTAGGGATGTAAGTTTAATTAATAGAGTTTGAAACATTGTCCATTGGATGGTAGTGCCCATTGTTCACACCCTTACTAGATTTAGCATCTAGATTAATGAGTTAAGTACACCAAAGGATGTAAAGGGAAGCTACAAAAGGTTATTGTGATTAATTAACTTTCAACATTAATTATGTAATATAAAACAACGCATTAATTTTTGCAACTAATGTATAACATAAGCTACGAACTTGAAAAGACAAGGGGATGAGTGCACTTACCCGATTGGAGATGGATCTGAGAAATTTTGGGTGTGCAAACTGATGCAATTGGAAGATTTGGACCTGACGATGCTTTATTTTGGAATTTGACTGGAAAATGACTTGGGGCAGGACCGCACAACTTTGCTAGAACCGTTCCTTCGGTTTTGGCCCTATTGTATGGTTTTAGATTTGCTCAAAATCTGGATGTGTAATTTTCGGGATTGTTGCTTGCACTGGAAATGTTAATTGATGTCAAACCTGATTAAATCTCATCTTTGTGAAGCTCTTTGAATATCTGAATGAGGTTTCAAACACTAGCCATGGGTGGAGACCGTGCAAAGCAAACGTTAGTTGGGTTGTGGGCATGCCCATGCATCGCCGACGTTAGCACTACTCCAAAGAGGCCTCAAACCACACATCATTCTCCACCTAGCTCTTGCTAACTACTTGAAATGAGGATGTTTAAGTGCTTGCAAAATTAGAGAGATTGATCTTTTGACTTGGTAAGATGCCTCATACCTCTTATGGTTGCTGCCCTAATGAATGTGCATAAGCTTTGGCGAGATTTAGGAGCCTGTGGTGCCTTTTGCAAGTGTTGAAAGTGAGTGTATTAATGTAGTGCCATGATTTCCTAGGTTCTCAAATGAGGTAGTGTTAACTTGCTTATATAGGGTTCCAAAGGTAAAATGTTATGACAAAGCCGACCTAGAGGGAGCAAATGACCCAACGAAGAATATAGAATTGAAAGATTATATGGAGGACGTGTCCGCTCAAAACCGTACAAGTCGGCCAAGACCGGATATCACAAGTGACCAAACTCTATGGTTTTGCACAAGGATGAAAAACATGAGAATTGAGGGTTGCATCCTGTTAGGTTGACTTTGGATATGGATTTTATGCATTTAATTCTCATAAGTTGACAACATATCAATGTGTATGAATAAACAAGTTAGACAAGAGACCTTGGGATGTACTAAGCGGGGATAGAAAGGGTGTGTTTGTCTTATTTGAGTGCACTATCAAAACCAACGATGTCAAAGAGTAAATTGCCAAATTTGAGTGTCTACAACCATAACTGTTTTTCTATGTTTTTGAGCAGCTGGATTATATGGCATGAAAATTTTGGATGGTTAGGAAAACGGATTTCATCTTTTGAATATAGTTTGAGAAATAGTCTTATGATGACTAGTAGGCAATAAAATTCTTTCCATCCTTTCTTGAGCTGCTAGATTATATGCCACTTCAAATTTTCCCTCTGCCATTTTTGAGCTGTTGGATTAATTCACACAGGGTTTTGGGTTGATTGGTTAGAAAAACTCTTTTGTTGACTAGAGTTTTGAAATAGTCCAATGAGGATCAGTACTAATTTATTTTTTCTCTCCTGTTTTTGAGTTGCTGGATTACCTCACACAAGGATTTCAGATGTTCTTCTAGAAAGATTTTTCAATAGAGTTTGAGAAATAATCTATTGAAGATGAGTAGCCCATAAAATTTTCTCTATCCTGTTTTTGATCTGCTGGATTGCTCATTACATGAGGATTTGGGTTGGTTAGGGGAAAAAATATTGAAAATGTTTTGAGAAACATACCATTGAAGATTTGTATCCCATAACATTTTCTCTATTTTGATTTTTTTTTAAAGAAAAACTACCAACCATATATTAATCAGAAATACTCAATTACATATCCGACCATGCCAAGCATGGAAGCTATTAGCCATATCAGTAGCCTTATAAACTACACTATCAATATTCACATTCATTATACAGAATCTAAATTGAGAATTGTCCTAATATCTTCTTGAATCTTAGTAGACCACCATAAGGGAGGTGATCCATAACAAAGGATATCATTGTTGTCCAGGGCCCAATTCGCTAATCCATCAGCAACCTTATTTTGTTGTCGGGAATATGTCTGAATTGAATTTGTCGGAAGTTTTCTTGCAACTTTTGTATTTGATCAATTTCCTTTGCAAGCTGCCAATTCGGAGGATAACCATTATTAGATTTACTTAGTAAATTCATCATGATTCTTGAGTCAGATTGAACCTTTTTTTGCCATCCTATTTTGATAGCTTCTTGCATTCCTCTTCGAATGGCTCTAATTTCTACCAGATTATTCGTAGAGATACCCAGATTTTCCGCAAAGATGAAGCATACCTCTCCTTGTCCATTACGCCCAACTCCTCCCATAGCTGTTCTCCTAGGATTACCCCTAGAAGCACCATCTGTATTGAGGATACCATGATAATCAGCTGTATCCCTTTCTGAAACTATATTTTCTGTTGTGCTCTTAGCATGAAAGCGAGGCATAGTGGCCTCCTTAGGGTCTAAAGAGAGTTGTTTGTATATATGGTCCCATTGTTGAGTTGGCTGAGCTGGAAGCGAGACCTTATGTTTAAGGCTTTCTGTCAAATTGGATTTGATTCTTTCCCAGACATATATAGCTTCTCTGCTGGTTTGTTGGAATATTCTATAGTTTCTTTCACTTGTATCTGGAAAATAATATATATTCTATCATTGGAACTTGGGATAAAAACCCATATTAATGAGTTTTGAGAAAACATAATAAAATCTCATGAAACTGCAAGTAGAATATTAGGGGCATCTATAAGTTAAAATCTACTCTTTTGGGTGTTTTAAAGAATTAGCATCATAGAGGGTGGATAGATTTTGGATTTTTTCTAGACCATCAATACTATATAAAAATGATTTTACCTTTGAAAAATGCCACTTCACTTTATTTATTTTCCACCCATAGCATATCAGTCTATCAGAGAGCATTTCATTGTGTTTAATCATTGCCCTCTAATCTCAGACCTCTGT
This sequence comes from Taxus wallichiana var. yunnanensis, assembly GCA_018340775.1. Lineage (NCBI taxonomy): Eukaryota > Viridiplantae > Streptophyta > Pinopsida > Cupressales > Taxaceae > Taxus > Taxus wallichiana. The sequence continues at coordinate 1,335,599 of CM031241.1, read as the reverse complement.
TACTGGATTCCTAGAAATCATCCATTTTGTCACTGTATGACTACTTAGAGTTGGTCTGGTTGCTGTTGTCTCTCTCGAACATGATGCATATTTGGATGTTAGGGCAATGCAGGAGGATCTACTCTTATTTTAGGTATTGTTTCATTGCACAGTGTGCATTTCCTTCCTTTTTATATGTTTTTCAGTACACTACATGGATGATTAACTACAGTTAAAAACACCTGCTTGCACTTGACATGTATTCACACACTCAAGTACATGCTTAAAACGTACATCCAGATCATGTTTCCAGCCCAAGGTTTTGGTATAGGATTGGGTGTGTTTAGGTACATGGGTTAACCCTTTTTTGGACTAAGAGTATGGTACAGCTTGGGTATGTCAGTACAAAAATAATAAACATATTAAGAAAATAAAAAATTCTAGACAAAATCAACAAAATTGCCACATAATACCAAATGTTATATGCATAAACAAAAATGAAAACACCAGTAATATTTTTTAATTCAAAATAGTAAATGAGTTATGTATCACATAGGTTTATTGTAAATAGGAAAATGCCAATGGTCATAGCAAACACAGCATATTGCTCTTTGTTGAGACTCGAGAGCATCCAAATTGGCAATTGGTTTATTTAGAACCAGATACAGTAGGACTAACAGCAGTTTGGTGAGTTGTATGTGTTTCGGTTATCACTCTCTTACCCGGACCAGCATTGTTCTTAATTGTGTTTTTATTATAACATTCAGATACCCAGGATAATAGGAGGATCTGGGAGGTACTCATATCCGGACCAGTGCTGGAACTTTACGGGTATGGGTATGGTGGTGTCCATTGCAGTACCTGGTAACATGGTTTTCAGCAGAAAGATTTTATGATAGAGAAGAGGATATCAATGTTTATCTCAGTTTTTCTCATTTTGGTAGATGAGATTTGTTGTGTTTGATTGTGAACTTTTTATGGAATGCAATATTTATCATGACTATGCTTTGTTGCCACACCCTGTTAATTACTTGAGGAATATAGTCATGGGAGGTCAAATAAATTGAAAAATACCCATTCTCATTTCTTTTCTCTAATTAAACAGCTATGTCAAACAAGCTTCGGTAATTGTCGAATGTAATTTTTGGAGTGCAGAGAATAAATTGCCCCTGAAATTATCTCTTGTTTTCCATTGCAGGTGGATGGGCATCTAATTGAAAGACACGGTCTACATTGTAAATTCATTGTTTCAACAAGTTACTTGTAGGACTTCTGATAATATTCTGAAACATTTGAAGAAAACTTGTATGATTGGTAAGTTTATTTGTCTTCGTGTCTTTTTAGCAATTTATAAATCTATTTACCCGGGCCTTAGCCTCCAAATGAATGGAGACTTGAAGATAATTATCGTTGATGAATTGTGACAGTAACATAAATTGTATAATCTGTTTTCTAAACTTTCCGTTTTGATCAGGTGAAGAGTAAAGTTATATTAGTATAAAAAAGATTAAATTAATTGCATCTGGCAATGGTGACAGGGCCACTGATGAAGGCCAAGACAGAAGACTGGCCCTTTAACTAAGAAAACACAGTATCTAGACTGTCTAAAATTAGTAGCCTCTTTGGTAAGGAACAAGCACCAAGGGCATTTAACAGCTTCAGAGAAATATGAAATGCTAAGATCTTTAGGCTGGATAATCTTTTTCGCACTGAAAGAAAGAAACAAGGTATTGAAACTACCAGAATACATTAGAATTTGATTTGGTCAAGGGCCAAGGCCAGCAACTTGGTAGATGTGAAAAAGCCGTTGGTAATTGCTCGTAGAGCCTCAAAATTTTCTGTTTGTATGATTGCTGGCCAATTTCATCATGGAAATCTATTTCTTTCTAGTGCTTTTCTTTTCAGGCATCCACTTGGTTGCATATCTCCATATAGAAAGCAAAATACGTTCCTGCCATATAGTCTATGACTTGGCCAGCCAGTAATTCCCACTGATTGAGCATACTTTTAACTTTTAGCACCAATGGCCAACATCTTTGCTTCAGCACCAATATTATGAGGGTAAAGTTTAAACATCATCCTTAAAAGATGTCCAATTTGGCAGAAGTTTGAGTGGCTGAGGTTTGATCCATAGCCCAAGGGTAGTCCGTAGTACATAGATAACTAAGATTAAGTATTGCTCTGGTTGTGAACAATAATGTATGATCAACACATAATATGTTATATTGCTTGAATATCATGCAAGATAACCCAATTACTAAAGTGAAAGCACAATATTGATAAATTAAAGACTGATATAAAATACTTTTAAGCACATGGAATCTGATTTATTTCATCCCTGTATTGTTGATAATATTGCTTTGATCATTTTAAATTTAGAAAGGATGAGAAGACAGATGACTAAGAAGTCAAGTTAGCAAATACCATAGTTACCTAAAGTTTCAGGGGCGGGGGATTTCTGGGACAGCATAAATTTTCCCAGATTTTGGGGACACTGTGGGGATGGCTGCTAATATAATTTATAAAAATTTATATTTAAGTATTTTAACTTTATTCAATGAAAATTAGGGGTTTAAACTGTATTTTATGTTTTTTAGGGTACTTTTGGTATTAGAGTTCCATGTTTTAATTAAAAATAATTTTTACAAGAAATAGATTTTCAAAAAATTAAAAGAACATTGGGAACGTTACTCCAAATTCCCAAGTCCCCAAAATGTTAGGGATGTCACAAAAATATAGGGAATGTGTCTCCGTGTAACATTGACAAATACAAGTGGAACGTTCCTCCAAATTCCCAAGTCACTAAGTCCATAGAAATGTCAAGGATGTCACAAAAATATAGGGAATGTATCTCCTTGTAACACTAGCAAATACAAGTGGAACTTTCCTCCAAATTCCCAAGTCCCTAAGTCCCCGAAATATTAGGGATGTCACAAAAATATAGGGGGTGTGTCTCCTTGTAACATTGGGAAATACAAGTGGGACATCTAAAAAGGCAATTATTTACATACTACCAACTGTTTTAAATTCAAAGCTAGTACCTACATAGGAAAAATGAGTTTTCAAAAGTGGGGGATGCGATAAGCAATAAAAATAGTCTAGTGATCTATATAATAAATAAATGAACATGTCTTAAACTAATCACAGTCAAAACCCTGAAGTGCCATTTTTCCTGAGTTCGAGACCAAGTGTAACAAGAGATTTGTTAAACCAGGGTTCAATGCCCATGGTCAGAAATCCAAACTATAAGGATCTCAAGCATAGTGAAGAGTGTGGGGATATCAAGCATAACATGTCTATCTCTCTAGCATTGATGTGGGTGGGGTAGTCATAAACATTTCTCTAACCAAGTTATGACAGGCAAGAAAAATAACATGGAATCGGAGAGTTCCATCTAGGAAATGGGAAATAAGGACTTGACAATGCTTATCTAACACGAAGATTACATTGTACATTGTTTATGACGACCTTAATTTAAGTATTGAATTTAAATTTTTTTAATGGTTTTATTTTAAATGATTTTTTTGTGATAGCGTTTGTTCTTTATACATGAATTAAAGAAACCCCAATATAATAATTCAAATGGTTTTATGAGCTTCCCCATCCATTATAACATTTTCTTTCCTCTATATCAAGATAATATAAATGTTAATTTAGTATCTCAAGTGGGTGGAAAGCCTGATTTTTATTTTTTTTGACTTATTTGAGCGCAATATTTTTTTAATTTAAAGATTAAATCTCATCCAACTCTCTCTCTCTTAATTTTATTTTAACACTATCTTCAACATGGCGAAATATGAAATTCATAAGCATTGAATACAAGAAGCGAGGTGATTCTCTAAATTATTTCAAAAATTTTAAAACTGAGTTATCAACCTCTTTCCCAAGTGGGATACCCGTTGAATGAATTTTTTGGAGACTTGAGTTAATACATACGAAGGTCATTGAATGTTACGGGTTTAACGAAGCACATCATAACCCTCTAAAATAATTATTAAATAAAAGCATAACGTCTAGGTGATTGTAAGATCACCTTATGATTATGAAAGAGGCGAATCTCGGTTATTTAACTTCCTCTTTATTTTTTCCGAATCCAAACATCTTAATACAACCCCATTTTAATGTTTTTTTATTGCAATGAATATGATGAATTAGTTGTAGTAGACTAATTTTGGGTTTAGATTATACTAACTTTTAACTAGTTGCGCATAATATTTGGTTTTAGGTTTTGTGTTTGATTATGGTTTTAGTGTTTATGGTTTGAATTTAGGGTCTATAATGTGTGTTTAAGGTTTACTAGTTAGGGTTTAAGGTTTATAGTGTCAATTAAGTCTTTTTGTTATTTAGGGTGACCTACTAATGTATAAGGTGTTGCATGAGTGTAGGGTGTAAAAATGGTGTTTACGTTAAGGTTGTTGCATCATCTTTTATAAATTTTTATTGGTGTTTTGGGTTTAGGTTTTATGATGTGTAAGAAATGAAAAATACAAGCAAAAGTATAAGTAAGCCAATAATGAAAAGCAAACCTCCCTTATAGTCTTCTTGCAAACCTCAAGATGAGATTGTTGAAGTGTTGCACTTGTTGAATCTCTTAGATTTATTTGATTGTGGGTGCTCCAAATTTGCTTCCAAATGGAGGAGGAATGCTACGAGAAAGAGTGAACACGAGGATGCAGATTCGAATGGCAAATGAGCAGAGGTTTGCTACAATTGCATAAAGCTTCCAAGGATTGTTTGTGAAGGATATAGCCTGTTATTTATAATAGAAGGAGAGGATATGGAGTGGATCATGGTTTTTAATGAGATCATGAATGTATTTACCCAAAATAGCTATTGGATGGATTGAATATCCGTTGAGGGGAAATGAATTTTCGGTTGGCAATAAGTTTTTATTTGAGAAGGTGGTTGTATGTGTATTATTGTTGCTTCCACCTTTGTAGGATTCTAGAAGTGGAGTGGAGTGAGATAGTTTAACTTGAGTGAAGATAGGCGAAGTGGAGCGGGAGCAAGAGCGGGAGCAATGAGGGAGCGAGATAAATAGATTTATCTCCATTTAAATAATTAATTAAATTGGCTAAGGGATGTGAGCGGGTAATTAACTATTTAATTAAATAGATATTTAATTAAATTAGCCAAAGGTCATGGGAGTATAGTGTAAGTGTGATTAGAATTATTTTAATTAATTCTAAAGGGATGTGAATTAACATATTATGCAAAGGATATGGATAACTAGGAATAGCTAGAAATAAGTATGTATTTTTAGGGTGTCTACATTTTTCCCTCTTGAAAGTGTTATTACAAAGTTTTAAATACTAGACACATAGATTAGTGAGCGAGATGATGAGGAAGCATGGCGGATTTGCTTGATATGCCCTGGTGAAGCATTTGGATGTTCCAGCAAGTGTGGATGGTAAGGTAATGCCCCCTCAAGTGGATGGGTAATGTATCAAAGCGGTGGACGGTTTGCTTGATAAGAAGGAAGAAGGTGAAAAATGTAAATAATAGGAGGATAAGAGGGATTTTTCTTGTAGAATGAGTTTCCATTTAGATAATTGGTCTTAGAGCAACCTTATTTTGCTATTGCACAATAGAGTTGTCACCATGATTATGAAAGAATCATGATGGTTAACCCATTATGTGCATAAACACATACTAAGCAAAAGATAAAAAGTAAAACAAATCCAATATACATAGTAGATGTATACAACATGGTTATAAATGAACCAAGATGGGAACATAATATTGGTAATTGGTCCAAAGCAAAACAAAAGATAAAAAGAAAAACAAACCCAATATACACAGTAAAAGTATGCATCATGGCTATAAATGAGCCAAGATGATAATGAAATACTTGCAATTGGTCCAGAAATAATAACAATGATGCAACACAACTTGAAAGGAAGACAATTAACTATGTCTCTAATGTATTCCACAATGATAATTAAGTAGATTTGAATGCCCCAAGATTGAGGATATTGACATGCAAGGGAATAAGATGAGACCAAACAACGGAGTAACTACTCCTCATGACACTCTTTTTGGATCCGTATTGAAAATTTATCTGAGATTGAAAAGGGTCATTGCCCCCAAGCAAGGATATTGACATGCAAGGGAGAGAATGAGAGCCAAGATTGCCCCAAGCAAGGATGCACGCAAGGGAAATGATTGATTTGACTTGCCCTAAACAAGGATACTAACATGTAAGGGATAAGATGATTTGTTGTGATAGTCATAAGATGATTGGAATGATCACTAGGGTAGGAGTTAAAAGTTTTATTTTGTTGAGTTGTGTTGATTTGTTGGGATTTTTGATGTTTTTTGTAATTTTTAGGATTTTTTAATTATTTGAATGTTTTTGGATTTTTATTATTTTGGTTTTTTGGAAATTTTTTTGAGGTTTTGAGTATTGGATTTTTTAGATTTTATGATGGAGGATTCGGTAAAGAGGGCACTAGTTGAACGAATGATAGCTAGCAAAGGTAGGAACTACCTAATTTGCCCGATGAATCATTTAGATTCCTCATCGAGTCCGAATTAGTTGATCGAGGTACAACCACGAGTGGGTGAGCATCGCGATGGAGCAAAGTGGAAAACTACTTGAGAAGAGAGAAAAGAAGCCATAGACAAATGACGAGAGGAACAATAAAGAAAATTAATGTTTTTTGTCATAGAGGCCAATAATAGGAGAATTAGGGTTAAGAAGTTATAAATAGATGGGTGCGAGGGTTAACAAATAACATGTGTCATTTGTGCTATCAAACTTCTTTTTCTATTTGAGTGAGATTTGAGCTCTGATTTCTGAGAGAGATGGCTCGATGCTTGTAGCGAAACATCGTGCAAGGCCGTTTTGAGAGTTCGGACGGAGGCTAGATGAGGGTGACGTGGGAAAAACTTAGATTTTTAGCACATTTAATGCTAGTTAGGTCTAGGAGAAAAATGAAATTTAATGCTAGCACATGGACTTAAGTGCACTAGCGTAGCGCGTGAAACATGCTAATGTCAATACGCATGCACTAGTGTGCAAGTGAGGGCATGAGCATTAGGCTTAAAATGTGCTAGCATGTTAAATGCAATAGAGTTAAAGTAGGAAATGTGCATTAATGTGAACACGCTAATGTAGATGTGCTAGCATTAATGTGTGCATGCTAGTGTTAAAGTTGTACATGCTAGTGTATCAATGAGTGCCTTTGGCGTAGTTAAGATGATTTAGAAGATTGTTTTCAAGGTTAGAATAGAAGAATGATTATCTAACAATGTTGTGTGATGGTTTTAGGAGAGATTCTTATCATTAGATGTTCATGAGCGCAATGGACGATTATGGTTGTTTTAGAGGAGATTCACTTTTGGAGAGCAGAGATAGTTGTGCGCACTTACGGAGGCCACAAGGTTGACATATATAACACAACTTCAACACATCATATTGGACCATTTGTTTTGTTGAATGTCTTTGGCTAACCGATGACACAACGAGAACTAGACATTGGACTACCGACTGCTGAAATGATGATGACCTCAAAGGAGGTATATTAGACCCTTCGAGTGTCGATATAGGGTCGATTAGTATAATGAGATGGTGATGCCACATGGATACATGGACACATATGAGATTTATTTTTATGGAGGATATACCCAGAGAGAGCATGTCTATGCACTTATATGATTGCATGGATGATGTGACAGTGGCATGACTACCTATCTATCTTATGGATCTTATCGGCGGTTATTTGTTTCTGATAAGACAGGAGTCACTTCCATCCGGGCTTGATTGACATTGTTTTGGATCTAATGGAGGGCACAATGTTCACATGGGCTCGTTGTATTTTAGTGCACTTGTATAGGGATTTACATTTGATAGTCTACAGAGGGTAGAGGAGAATGAGTCTAATGACACTACTACAGATATGGTCATGGGACCACATAGCGATTGATCTATCTTGTGTGATAAACATCTTAAGGAGCCATCATCATTTAGATGCGAGATAGTTGGGTTTTCCGGATAGGACACATGGGAGATATATCTTTCTATAGATGAGCATTTGATGATTTACAATTGTGGATGGTGACATGGAGACCATACCGGCTATACTTGTGGGTCACAATGGTGTATAGATATCCACAATGGAGGTGGATCACTTTATTATTGTCGAAGCAGCCACATACTAGAGATGTACATGGTGGATAGGGTTAGACGACAATTGGGAGTGGTGCATGATATTCCTATTGGGGAGAAGTGGTGTGCATGTGTTGTACGTGAGACAATGGACTTTGGTCCATAGATCGGGAGAGAGCCACTAGGGCTAGTTTTTTGAGAGTGATACTGCGAGGCATGGGATGCTTGAGCACATATCATCGATCCAGGGATGACGAGTATGCAACATGGTATGACACCATTATGTAGAGACATATTATTATTCCACATGGAGTCATATCAGTGGGTATAACAACGACAACCATGGGTGGGCCACAATAGAGAGGATCTATTGGTAGATTGGGCTAGGATGAGGCCGAGGCTATGTTACAGGGACATGGTCTATAGGATCCACAGGTACAAGAACATGAATAGGTGTAGGTGCACACATTCGGGTGGCCCAAGTTTCATTACAAAATCCTATGTAGATCTTTATATAACAAATTCTAGTATAGTAGGTTTAGCCATGTGCCATTATGCAGGTACCGGTTTAGCCACATGTGCCATCTAGTATAGTACCAATGTATATTCTAGTCAAATGATGCAAGTACCTTTATAGGTTCCAGGAAATAGGTTAGAATGGTCCATTACATGATCCCTTGAAGTGGTGTGCATGTGTTATACATGAGACAATGAACTTTGGTCCATGGATCGGGAGAGAGCCAACATGGCCAATTTTTTAAAGTGATACCGTAGACATGGGATGCCACGAGCACGAGATCATCGATCGTGAGGATGACTCTTGAGTATGCAACATGGTATGACACCATTATGCATAGACATATTATTATCCCATAGGAAACCATATCAACGGGTATAACGACAACAACCATAGGTGGGTCATGATAGAGAGGATCAATTGGTAGACTGGGCCATGATGAGGTTGGGGCTATGTTATAGGGACATGGTCTACATGATCCACAAGTACAAGAACATGGACAGTGTAGGTGCAAACATTCGGGTGGCCCGAGTTTCTTTATAGACTCATATGCACATGTTATAAAAATTCAGGTAGGTATAGGTACTCGGTATAGGTAGTAATTTAGCCACATGTGCCATTTAGGTACTAGTGCATATTCCGGTCAAGTAGATGCAAGTAGCTTTATAGGTTCCAGGACAAGGACATGGTCAATTACATGCTCCCTTGAAGATACAACTATTGTTACAAGCACCAACACAGGTTCAATTGTCACCACCGAAGCCAACGAGTTTAGGAGTTAGAGTTGTAAGCGGAGGAGGAGATGATGATAGAGGTGGTTTAAAGAGGACACCAATACCTTAGGCCGACTACCATTAGTGGAAACCTTACGGGAAAAGAGGGATACTTTGATGATACAAAGAGATTTTGACTTTATCACCGTGCAAACTATTCAAATTCACTTAGATCGGACAGAGGACCTGATGAGAGACAAATTGAGACATCTTTAGAGAGATGAGGAGAGAGAGAGAGAGAGAACAACTTGCCACACAATTACAACAAGCTACCATTGAGTGAGATGTCATGTGCCGTGTGTGGTGGAGGCAGGGAGTATGAGTGATGTGATGTAGGATGTTATTACTACATCACAATAAGTAGGCTATTATAGAGCCTTATATGAGGTTGTAGTTCTCGAGGGTTAGAGAGCCCCATAGTATAGTCAGAGATCAGCTTGTCGGTCCACCATATTAGAGAGGTTGTCTAGGTCAATGAGATCAATGTAGATGCCACCACCGAGAGGTGGTAATCTTGATAGAAAGAGAAGTCCTAACATAGAAGAGAGTCATCCATGACTCATTATTTAATGATATAGTGTATTTTTTTGTATATGCCTCATGATGAAGGAACATTTTTGTAGATCGATACCCTTGATGGCATGTTGATATGTATATGATTTTTTTTTATATACAATGGACATGGACATTTATTGATGTATATGATGTTTTGTGGTTGACATTTTGTGATGTATGCATGATATATGGACATTTGACATGACATAGATTATGATGAGATGTTTGACTTTATCTGATGTAGTTATATTGATGAGGACATATATATATATATATATATATATATATATATATATATATATATATATTAGAGTAAATGATTATTGTGATTTGATTGTGATTTTTTTATGGATGTATGATGATTACATTCTTGTAGCTTAGCTTGTATGTTTGTAGCTTAGATTTTATTCATGATGTATGATGACTAAGTTTATTATTTTACATTTAGATTTAACACCGTGATTAAAACACATGCAAAGACTACTGCAAAATAATGACAAGATTGCAAACAAACCCCTATGCATACAATAATTGATATACACCATCATTACAAATAAGTCAAGATGGTTACAAAATACATGTAATAGGTACAAATGAAGAAAAAGTTGAAAACAAGCCCAAAAATCAAGGTAAAATGAGCTAAGATAACAATTGAATACAAACAATTGATCAACACAAAAACGAGGAATGAAACACAAACCCAAAATGCAAAGAAAAATGAATACAACAAAGCTAACAATGTGCCTAATTAGTAACATGATACTAGAAATTGGTCTAAAACAAACATGAAACAAACCCAATTCAAAAAGTAAAATGAATACAACAAAACTACTGATGAGCCTATTTATCTTGCTACCTATAATTGGTCAAAAACATGTACAAAAATGCAAAACAATCCATACACATACAATTGCACACACAAGGTTATATATAAACCAAAAATGCTAACAAAATTACCTATTGTAAGTCAACATATAGTAACAATGCAACACAACTTATAATAATGACATCTAACTACATCCCTAATGTATTCCACGGTGAACAATAATCAGATGTAAATTCCCCAAGGAAACGATATATGCAAGGGGATTGGATCGGACTAAACAGTGGAGTAACTACTCCTCATGAAAATCTTATTAGATCTGTTGAAGTTTGATATGTTGTTGGATTAGATCAATTTTCTAGGCAAGGATACATGCTCTTGTAGCTTGAAAATGAATTTTCCCAAGCGAGGATACACACGAAGGGTTGATTAATGGTCTTATCCACAAGCAATGATACATGCCAAGGGTAAGAGAAGTAATAACCGTAGGATGATATGGAACAATCATTAGGATTGCAAGTCAAATGATGTTATTGTTTAATTGTGTTGATAGTGACATTTATTGATGTATATGATGTTTTGTGGTTGACATTTTGTGATGTATGTATGATATATGGACATTTGGCATGACATAGATTATAATGAGATGTTTGAATTTATCGATGTAGTTATATTCATGAGGACATATATATATATATATATATATATATATATATATATATATATATATATATATATATATATTAGAGTAAATGATTATTGTGATTTGATTTTTATGGATGTATGATGATTACATTCTTGTGGCTTAGCTTGTATGTTTGTAGCTTAGATTTTATTCATGATGTATGATGATTGTGTTTATTATTGCACATTTAGAATTAACACCATGATTAAAAACACATACAAAAGAGACTGCAAAATAATGACAAGATTGCAAACAAACCCCTATGCATACAATAATTGATATACACCATCATTACAAATAAGTCAAGATGGTTACAAATTGCATGCAATAGGTACAAACTGAAGAAAAAAGTTGAAAACAAGCCCAAAAGTCAAGGTAAAATGAGCTAAGATAACAACTGAATACAAACAATTGATCAACACAAAAACGAGGAATGAAACACAAACCCAATATGCAAAGAAAAATGAATACAACAAAGCTAACAATGAGCCTAGTTAGTAACATGATATTAGAAATTGGTCTAAAACAAACATGGAAACAAACCCAATTCAAAAAATAAAATGAATACAACAAAACTAACGATGAGCCTATTTATCTTGCTACCTATAATTGGTCAAAAACATGTACAAAAATGCAAAACAATCCATACACATACAATTACACACACAAGGTTATATATAAACCAAAAATGCTAACAATATTACCTATTGTAAGTCAACATATAGTAACAATGCAACACAACTTATAATAATGACATCTAACTACATCCCTAATGTATTCCACAGTGAACAATAATCAGATGTAAATTCCACAAGGCAACGATATATGCAAGGGGATTGGATCGGACTAAACAGTGGAGTAACTACTCTTCATGAAAATCTTATTAGATCTGTTGAAGTTTGATATGTTGTTGGATTAGTTCAGTTTTCTAGGCAAGGATACATGCTCTTGTAACTTGAAAAATGGATTTTCCCAAGCGAGGATACACACGAAGGGTTGATTGATGGTCTTACCCACAAGCAATGATACATGCCAAGGGTAAGAGAAGTAATAATCGTAGGATGATTTGGAACAATCATTAGGATTGCAGTCAAATGATGTTATTGTTTAACTGTGTTGATAGTTGCTTTTGATTTTTGGAACATTTGCATTTTTCTAAATATTTTTGGATTTTGACACATTTTGATTTTTAGGTTTTTGACATGATTTAATATTGTTTTGGGATTTTATATTTTCTAATTTTTTTCTTTTGTTTTTCTCGTTAAGCCCCTAAAATGACCAAGTACCTGAGGCACGAAGGAATAAAGCGAGGCATGCACAAAAGTAGATTTTGGGGATGTGCAAGGGCTCGTGCCCAGGCAAGATGGATCCGAGACTTAGTCATTTTAGACTATGAATGAAGTCACGCTAAGGGAGCAAATGGAAAAGTGACCAGGTACAATTATGGATAACGATAGGATATGGAGGCTTGCGGCTCAAGAAAGAATATTCCAAGGCATCATTATGGTTATCATAACCGGATAAGGAGTCGAGGTTGTTATGGGCTAGCTGGCACTTGCATGCTAAGGATACTTGATTAGGGAAAGACATGATGACATTTGGCATGTTTTGTGGGTAATGATGATTTGGTTAGGGGAGATTCCTTCCATGTTCTCTCTTATGTATTGATTTGCATGACACCTGAGAGAGTAGATAGTAAGATGAGATAGATAAAATGTAATGAAAAATTGTAAGCTCTATAATGAAGTTACTATGGAAGCATGGTGAGACTCTATTGTTGTATGATCTCCATTCATGGAATCTTTAATGTATCATTGGCTACTATATGTGATGAATATATAGATAATGAAGAGGTTCTGAATATTTGTGTTATGGTCTTGATCTTGTACATTTTTCTTTCATGTTTATGGATCCAAACCCTTGTGTTCTTAGTAATGCTCATGGATGAGATCTGATTCTTCCTTGTTATAGTGATGTTCACATCTATAGTATGGTGCATTTATACTTAGATCTAGTCTCCTTAATTTTGTCTTAGAATGCATACAGTCATATTTGTGCATTGTCTCTCTCTAATGGTGATGAACATTCTTGCAAAGCTCATATAAAGGAGGGCTTGGCACTGTGCGTGCTTGGGTGAGCTCCAATCGGGTTGGGTGATATGCCAACGTGTTTAGGGTTTGAAGAGAAGTTAGAGGTGAATAGAGACTACATTTTGGTTTTGTTGCTTAGGACCTCTTTTGAAGCTGTTGCAAGAATGGTGAGGGATGGCAAAACGCTTGACCTTGGAATACGTGGAAACTTGGCTTAGAAACATGAAAGATGAGTTTTCTCATAGATTCAACATTGGACCTAAGTTTGATCCACGTAAATGGGTAGAGGAGCACCTGTATAATGATCTGTATGAGACCTTATTTTGTTTCTTTTTGGTGGAGTTGTATGAGTGGTTATCAACATATGCATTGAAGAGAATTTGGTTCTATCGACCTTGTGTGTGGACTCAAGAAGACTATCAGAGGCTTCATGATGTTGATCTGGTATGGAATCATGCTTTGTTGATCATTGGTGGAGAGGTGTGTTGATGAGTTACACGTTGGAGTATGTAGTTTCCACTTATTCTTGCCCAGAGGTTGCTGAGTTTGAGTTCTTGCAAGAACCTAGAGGATCTTTCTTGTGTGCCTTACCTTTAGCCATCAAGATCTTGATCGTGACCCTGAGTTTAGAAGCATTTCCTATGGCTAGCTAAACTCCCACTAGGTGCGGGGCATGAAAGTAGGTGTGGAAGGAGATGATGGATCTTACGATGGAAATGGAGAGAGAGGAAAGATGGCTCAAGTATAATGAGGCTCGGGAGAGGGAGTTGGTAAGACAATGCGAGATTGCAGGAGCAATGGATCTATGGAGGCAGACGTTGCGGGAAGGATTTGAGGTTCACACGGAGGATGTGGAACCTATGCATTCTGTGATACCCCATCTTGGAAAACGTGGGAGAACCCCCAAATTTTGATGAGAGCTCATCGGATGGAGGAAGAAGAAGGGCCGTAGGCATGCATCTTGTCCCACTGGAAACCAGACCCTTGTGCTTAGTTTTCCAAGTCGTGAAAAAGGTATTGCTAGTTCAATTAATATTGATAAACAAGAAGCATCAAGTGGTTACCATTTTTCCTTGAGTTCTATGGCCATGCAGACATTTCCTATATTTGGTGGTATCCTGTCTAGCACATCGTTTCAACAAGGTTTGGGCACACGAGAATGTGGGTATCACATTTGGGAGTAGTTCCACTTCACAAACCGTGGGAGCTTAGTTTAGCTCGATGGTGGGTACACAAAGTAGCACCACTTCAAAGGCCATGTACCTACTACAGGAGGAGGATATGGTGGATTGGGAAGTTCCAGAGCAAGTGGATCAAGTGGATCTGGTGGTGGAAAAATCAAGGGAAATCAGGGTTTGGACCGGGTGGACAAGGACCACAACCCTAATAACACGTGTTCTATGAGATGTCACTCCATTTTTGGATTACAAGGGTGTTGAGGATGTTGTAGAACATGTACACAAGTGTGAATTGCTATGGTGTGTGAAGGGGATCACTACCCTGAGAGCAGAAGGAAAGTCATTTTGTAACGATGTTGTAGGGGTGCACACATAGTTGGTACCAGAAGTATGACCCACATCAGACGGTGGTGGATTATACTGCACTTTGCGTGATGCGTTCCTAGTGGAATTTCACATTCCTGAGTTTGAAAAAGATCATCAATGCATTGAAGGAGATACATCAAGGTATGGAAGAGAGTGTGCGAGGAGTATGACACGTGTTTCAAGACCCTCTTGTCCAGCTATCTTACGACATCCATCCATTGTAACATGCTTAGTGGTTTGTTGGAGGATTGATAACACCTTTCAGGAGGGTACTTTCACATAAGACTTTCACGGACCCACACGAGGCCTTAGAGGCTGCTTTGCGCGTTGAGGCCGTCGAAAGTGTTGACATTGGAGTGAGTCCCTTTTTAGAAGCTTAGATTTCTTCCATGAAGAAGAAACTTGAGAAGTTATTTGCAAATTCAACACATGAGACTCGCAGTGGAATTTGGTGTATAGACTATGAAGTAGAAGGACATACAAAAGATAGTTGCCCTTAGAAGTCGGTGCATGCCATGGCGTTGGGTTGTCGGATATGTCATGTAAAGCATGATCTCGAGTAGATTCCCATTTCTGCAATGCGCACTCTATAAGAATGTGTCCTATTATTGTAAGATATGTACATCTACCACCCATGATACAAGGACCATTAACATTGGTGTGCACCAGACCAACATTTTGAGTGGTTCCAAGGATGAGGGTCGTACCTATGAAGGGCGCATGGATGGTGGTGGAAGAGGATGAGGATTTCGTGGAGGATTTAGAGGCCGTAATGGTCATGATGAGAGGAAGAGGTGACTTCCCCCGTGGAACTTGTTTTAACTGTGGATCTACATAGCATTATAAGCGTGAATTCCCAGGACCTATTGCAATGCTCATGGTGTGGAAAGAAGCATAAGTATGAAGAGTTCCTGGATTTGTATAGTCACATGCTTCAAAATTAGAAAAAGTAGGATAAGGGTGTAGGGATGGTGAGTGTAAAGTGCGCTGAGCCGCTATACATCCCTAAGGTGATGTCTAATATAGAGTTGGAGCCTATTTTGGTAACCACTCATGCTGAGGTTACACACATAAGGGAAATGCCAAAGAAGAATCCTGCTATTACAAGAGAGGAGGTACTGCATGGGAAATACCCGATCCTACCTACCAGAAGGAGGTGTATCAAGAGACTATGGAGGTGATTAGGAGTTTAAGGAGAGATTTAGTGTTTGAAGGAACAGTCACGGAAGTTGGAGCAAACAAAGAACTTTGAAACTCCTTAGAAGGACATAGATGATATTAAGGAGGTGTGTAAGATGTTTTGCTAGGAGAACATCATTCCCATGTTAGGAGAATGGTTGAGAGAAAAAGTACCGCGGTGGAGGCGTGAGCGAAAGGCAGATCCTACACACTAACTTACCCCCTCATAGTTTGGACTATGACAAGGAGATTACATTGAATGTAGTAGTGGATGGATGGATCTTAAGTAATATTTTGATTGACACGGGTACAGAAGTTAATGTTCTCACCCTAGATGCATGGAATCAGATGGGGAGACCACCATTGCAACCATCTTCAAATGTGTTGTATATGGAAAATAGAACTAAGGCTACTCCCCTTGGAGTTTTGAAGAATGCTTCAATAGCTATTTAGGGAGTCAAGTTCATTGGGGACTTTGAAGTCTTTGCACTTGCGAGGTAGATAGCTTCCTAGTGTTACTTGGGCACCCTTGGTGTTATGCAAACAATGTTGACATGTGCTTCAAAAAGGCTACATCATTTTTTAGAACAAAGAGGAGCGCGTGATCATTCCACTAACTGATGGATGGTTTGTGCCCTATGTGGAACCATTGGGAGAAGAATATTTAAACAAGATATATATACGCACCATCAGGGACCCAGAGTTTGTCCAACCATCAAAGGAGGGAGTCATTCAGTGGGATGACACATAGTCTATGAGTGATACCACCAGTGTTTCTTGTGATAATTAGGTGCGTGGAACATATGAGTTGATTGGGAGAGAAATGAAGGGTAATGTGACTCAAGTGGTCAGGGCACATTCGGTCAGGTGTCTAGTAGGAAGACAAGCTTTAAGATATACTAGTGAAGGTAACCCTGATACCTTTTTGCACGCAATGGAGATGCATTGGACTGTGAGATAGAGCGGAGGGATATGCTTGTTTATACCTTGCATGGAATAGCTACGTGTTGGTGGATGACACATTGTGATAATCTTCTAGAGTGACATGAGGTAAGGGTCGCATTCTCCATTAGATTTCTCAGAAGTAACGTGCCCACTAAGATACAAGACTATGATGGGAGGGATCCACCTCATGCCATATTCAGGAATGTGAGAGGACTTGGAGGAAAGGCCCAGAAGCTTTACCCCCTTCCTTATGGGTGCACAAGTTCTATTCCACCTTGCAAGGTTGTGCACATGCATGGTATGTTTATTCAGAGTTGTGGAGACAAACAAGAAATTGGAAAGAGTTAACAATGGTATTGTTCAAACCTTTGAGTACTTATCTTCTAAACCATCAGTAAATGAGGCCTTGTAGGTGATCAAGTGCCTTACATTAGGAGATAGTGCCAAGGTGGAGGAAATTGTTATTGAATTGTTGGGAGAACCTGATATGGGGGCATGCCTTGAAGAAGAGGAACCAAAAGAAGTGTAGTTTGAGTGCACTGCCTAGAGAAGGAAAAGGGTAAGTTGGTATACATGATTAATGATGAGGAATTGGAAAAATTAGATGTTGATCATATGGAAGGTACATGTAAAGTCTTAGACAATGCAGATGAGAAGGCACATGCCTACCATGAGCCCTTAAAAATGAAGAAGGTCAACATTGGTATTGAAGTGGAACCCAAGGAAGCCATTATTGGAGATTATTGGTTGGATCAAGAAGTGTTAAAGATTATTGAGCTATTGTGTGACTTCCAAGACTTGTTTCTATATGAGTACCATGAGTTAAAATGGGTCCATCACTCTCTTGGAGAAATGTAGATCAAGCTGAAGGAAGGGGCATGACCGATCGAAAGAGGCCCTACAGGATGAATCCTAACTTGCATGTGAAAGTGAAGGAAGAAATTGACAAGATGTTGGAGTCTGGGATTATTGAGGCCATTGAGGAATCTAAATGGGTTAGCCCCATGGTAATCAATATTAAGAAGGATGGAAGGATACAAATATGTGTAGACTACAGATATTTGAATTTTGCTTACATTATAGATCCATTTCCAATGCCCTTTACTATGAAGAGATTCTAGAAGGAGTTATGGGGCACGAGATCTATTCTTTCACAGATGGATTTTCGGGTTATCACCAGGTGAGGATTGCGAAGGAAGACCAGGAGAAAATGACTTTCACCACTGAATGGGGAAGTTTTTCTTATAGTTATGTCGTTCGGGATAAAGAATACACTGTTGTCTTTTTGCATATCGTAGTACAAGCATTTCAAGATTTCATTCACAAGTTTCTTCAAGTCTACCTAGATGATTGGATGGTGTATGGGCTAGTGAAGGATCATTGTGACAATCTGAGGGTGATGTTCGAGAGGTGCAAGGTAATTGAGCATCTCTCTCAATATTAAGAAGTGTATTTTTTCCACTCCTTTTGGCACGCTACTTGGTCATATCATTTGCAAAGAAGGGTTGTTGGTGGATCCTGCCAAGGTTGCGTTGTAATTTTGGGCTTAAAGGAACCCACCAATTAGAGCGTAGTATGTGGGTTTCTAGGGCATATGGGGTACTACAAAAATTCATTAGGGGGTATGCCAAAATTTCCATGCCATTAGAGGATTTGTTGAAGCATAAAGGAACATTTCACTGGGGTGAGGCGTAATAGGTGGAATTTGACACTTTGAAGGAAAAACTTACTACTGCGCCCATCATATGCTTTCCCTCGTGGGGTAAGCCATTTCATGTACATGTGGATGCTTCAGGTATGTATGGTGATTATAGGTGTTACCATAGCCTTAGAGATGATATGGTTGGTCACACCTTCTGCTTTTTCTAGTAGGAAGCTAACTCGGCTGAATAGAATTATACTACCACAGATCGCGAAGCATTGTCCATGATCTAGGTACTGCATAATTTTAGATAGTTTTTGTTGGAAATGCCTTTTATCTTCTACATAGACCATATGGATTTGAAGTATTTGGTAAACAAGACCATTTTACAAGGGCACATATGTTATTGGGTATTATTGTTTTAGGAGTTTGAATTTATGGTTGTGGTAAAACCAGGGAAGAGTAATTTAGGACCTGATCATTTGTCAAGGATTAATTCAGGTGAGGATGTGCAAAGCATTGAGGAAAAATGCTAGATACTCAGTTGTTCAGATTGCATCGTGCACCCTCTGATTTGGAAGACATTGCTATCTTTTTGTGAATGGGTGTGGCACTCGAAGGAATGAAGAGCATAGAGAAGAAACAACTTTCCATTCACGCCGCACCCTACATGTTGATTAGTGGAGACTTGTATAAACTAGGCCGGGATGAAATTTTGTGTTGGTGTGTACTTGAACATGAGCATGGAGCTATTATGGAGGAAGCTCATGGCGGTATTGTAGGTGGAAATTATGCTGGGAGGGCCACCATGCGTAAGGTTTTAATGGTTGGCTTATGGTGGGAGACATTATATAAGGATTACGCGGAGTATGCAAAAGGTTGTGATCATTTTCAGTGCCTTGGAAAGCCTAGGCATCATGATGAAATGCCTTTGAGACCAATTTCTAGTGTGGAACCATTCGAGAAGTGGGAAATTGAATTTGTAGGCCTGATTTCCCCCCGACGCGCATGACAGTTCATGCTATGTTATTACTTGTACTGATTATCTTACAAGGTGGGAAGAAGTGGCACCTACGAAAGATTGTACCATGGCTACAACAACAAGATTTCTATGGGAGAACATAATAACTAGGTATGGATGTCCATTGAGCTTAACAAGTGATAGGGGCACACACTTCTTGAATGAAACTGTTCAGATATTGTTAGTTGAATTTATGGTGGCGCATCACAAGACCACACCCTATCACCCATAAGCCAATGGGACTGCTGAGGCCTTTAACAAAATTTTGAGTCACACATTGACCAAGATTTGTGATGTGGGAAGAAAATATTGGGATGACAAAGTCTTTGTCGTGTTATGGTCATATCGGACCACTTACAAGAGGTTGAACAAAGAAACACCCTTTCAGTTGGTGTTTGGCTGATCCAGAGGATTTTTCATGATGCGAGATCTTCACTAAAATTTCCTAAATCTAGACCATGCTTTGAACGGCTTCTCGAGACTTTTATGGCGGTATGCTAAACTTCGAGAAATGGAGTCCGTATGCAAATTATATCTCCTATCAAAGTTAAGGCCTTAAATGGGTCAACCACGGTCACAGTGCAATCCGAACATGACACGTGGGAAAAAGAAGGTGACGAGAAGAAAAAATGAAGGTTGTTGATACGGTTTCAAGCCTCGGTCTTTGACTCACATTATGATAGAAAAGAACAAGAGGCTCAACTTTTGTAATGAGAGGGGATCCCGGCCGCCATGAGAGCTATATTCTTATTTTCCGACGTGGTGGGCTCTCAAACCACCACGTGGATGTCAATTTTGCATTCGAGCTTGATATTGTGTTTCAAGTTTGATTTTTTCACTATGAGTTGATTTTTGCATTGCAGGTTTATTATCGCCGACAAGCTATTTTTTTCTAGCTCGGTGGGGTGATTAACTCCCCACCGAGTTGATCACATTTCCACATTTCTCATATGGATTGAGCTTATTACTACATTGTCAATTTTATTTCCACATTGTTTTGGTATAATTCTATATGGTTATCATGTTTCCCAAAACCCAGAAACCCGAATTGCCTAAGTCCTTCATGTCGGGTTTTCGGAACTTAGAAGCATCTAAACATCTCATGCATCATGTCTCATGTTTCCGGAACCCGAAACCCGAAATGCATCATGTCTCATGTTTCCAGAACCCGAAACCCGAAATGCATCATGTCTCATGTTTCCGGAACCCGAAACCCGAAATGCATCATGTCTCATGTTTCCAGAACTGAAACCCAAAATGCATCATGTCTCATGTTTCCCGGAACCCGAATGCATCATGTCCATGAAATGCATCATGTCTCATGTTTCCCGGAACCCGAAACCCGAAATGCATCATGTCTCATGTTTCCCGAAACCCGAAACCGAAATGAAGCAAATCCTTTGTTATAGGTTTTCGGATGCTCTAAGCATGATGACATGTCATTAATGTCCAGTTGTTTGGCAGTTGGTACACATGTCAAGTGAGGTGTATTAGCAATCATTCCAATGCACCAGATGAAGCTAAGATGTAGGGCACAATCCGGAAGTTCTAGGAATTCTAAGACAAGCAAGTTGCAGGAGGAAGACAAGGATGATGAAACAAAATAAGCATAATGTTTCATGTCATTTCAATCTTGAAATTGACATGTCTTTTTCATTTCTGTTTCGTCACATAGGAAGCAAATTTTGACTTGGTCTCCTGCGTGAGAGTCAAGCAAAATAGGACTCTCGTTAAAAGACTATTTTCTAGGATTTATCCTATTTTCTCTCTACTCTTTTATTATAAATAAGGGATGCTTATGCATTCCAAAGGGTTGAGATTTTTGAAATATTGGGAGCTATTGTGAAGAAGAAAAACTTTGTGTTTTCTTTTAATCATTTGAAGAATAGGAGTTGATATTATTTTGCAAACTTTGTGTTGTGGGATATATCTTTCTTAAGACATTGTTCTTACGTTCATAATCTTAAGCTATTCTTTGTTTAGCATCTTAGTGTTTCTAATCATTTCAGACATTATATTTATGATCTAAAGCTCGTATGATTATTTTGTGCTCTGTGTTTACTCGAAAGAAAATACGTTTCTCTCATTTCCTTTCCATTGTGTTTCTTTCATTGTAATAGTTTCCGACCCAGTTCATTTACGAAAGCAATACCTTTGAATCGTGTGGATGTGGATTTTGGGATTCTATCCCAACCCCAATGGTTAGATTAGTGTGAATACTGTATATATTGTTTTTTCTATGTTTTAGATTAGTAATAAGCAGGCAGCCTCACCTGTCTTTGAGGAGGGATTTAATCCCATATACTGTGGTTGAACCTCATATTTTGGATTGACAAAATATCCAACCAACAGTTTTTGGTGACTCCACTGGGGAATACGGATTTATAGTATAAAGCTTATCCTCTTGGTGTCTGGCGACTCCGTATTTGCCTTATTTTTAACAAGGTCTCTTTCCCAGTTCAAGCTGGCTAGAAAGATCTTCACTCGGTCCCGCCGAGCCCAAGGTGAAATTGACCCACTCTTTGAGTTGCTACAACAACACAATTTCAGCCTGTCCCCCAACAACATTGTTTCTAACCGAACCAGAAGTTCTTCACCTATTCGGAGAAACCGGATCCCCGTGGAACGGGAAGCGTCTGCAACTTGTCGTGCACTACTCTTGTCTGATACTCGGATCCCTATACGCACTCTTTTCAGAAGGATGGCAGTACAACCTGTGCCTTGGGGCGCAGTTATTGGTCCTCTTTCTTTAACTCCACCATTGCATGAGTTACCACATGGATCACGTAAAAACATTCCCAAGTTCAATGGGGATGGGAAGCAACATCCTGATGAACACATTGCATCTTTCTTCGTAGCATGTGGTGTCCTTGGAGTAGCTCACGAAGATGTCTCTATTTGACTCTTTGTTGAAACGTTGCATGGTGCAGCAGCTGAATGGTTTTATCACCTTCCGAATGCATGCATCACAAACTGGGCTACCATGTGGACCAAGTTCGAAGCACGTTTCAAACCAGCCGAAGATTCTCATGCCTTTGTTAGCTCAACTTACTCATATGAAGAAGGAATCGCATGAACCCATGCGGGACTTTGTGGCAAAGTTTAACAAGTTGATCCGAAAGATTCCAGAAATAGCTGTACCTGACTCCAGAAAATCAGAAATGCTTCTTCATTAATGCTCAGCCTCCCGATGTGAGATTTTTATTAAGAAGGTCGGTTATCCCAGATTTGGCTGTCACTCAGTCAACAACTATTGAAATAGAGGATGATCTCATTTTGGCCGGAAGGATCAGGAAAGATGTACCCAAGGCTAAAAATCAAGGTTCTTCCCAAGGTAATACTGATCCTATGTTTCAAAAAATGGCTAATGATTTGATCACTTTAAAAAAGAAAATGTCCCAGTAGGTGAGCAATGTTCCGTATCGGGATATCCCTAGACGGAATTTCAATAACAACAATGGCGTGCTGCAAGGGATAGGCCGCGATTAACTCCTGCTCAACCGAGGCTAGCAATTGAAGCTCCTCCTGTTAATGCGGTAGTAGAAATAGTTGAAGAAGAGGAAGAACCAGAAGAACAAGATTCTCCCGAGGCTTTTGAAGCTTCAGGATATGCCGATGAGTCTTATGATGATTCGGCTGGTGACTCCAGCATTGGGTATTTGGAATACGATGAAGATGAATGTGTGCCGGATGGTCAGTCATTTGTTGTCTTCACTCGATCCCAATCTCAGAATCCAAGAAAACCTCTTGAAAACCCCAAGGAGAAGAATAAGGAATCTCCCATAGCCATAGTTAAGAGAGGTACTCCTATTTCAGCACAAACTGAAAGAGAAGTCACCAAAAAGGTAACTTCTCCTCATTCTCTTTCTCCTAAGGTCAGTGCCTCAGCTCAAGCTCATGTGATTAGAACTGAGCCTACCATCACCCCTTCTTATACTACTTTTGACATTATCGATCATGCAAAAAGAACCAAAATCCAAATGTCGGAAGCAGAATACCTTCAGTCAAATCCTGAACAGTTTGAAAAACTTGCCAAATTCATCAGAAGTAAAGTGGTTGTTCCATCACCTTCAAAAGGTCTCCTTCCAAATCCTACTCAACTCCCACCTCAGAACAATCTGACCTCTGCTTCTTCTTCGGGAAATATTGAACCATTTTATTTGTCTTTACTTATAAATGGGTTTAAACTCAGCAATTGCATCATCGACTCAGGGGCCTCCGACAATGTTATGCCCGCAAAAGTAGCCCATGCCCTTGGGCTTACTTTGACTAAGTCATATGGACGGTGTTACTCCATGGAAACCAAACAAGTTCCTTTGATTGGTCAAATCAAAGATGCACAGTTTGCATTCGTTGCCTTCCCAGAGAAGAGAGTGAAAATGACCATTCTAGTTGTTGACATCCCTGCAGCTTACGGTATCCTCTTGGGTAGAGGTTTTTGTAAAGACGTCGGAGGAGAGATTAATATGGATTGGACCAAGGCCAGGATTCCAGTCAATGGGGTTTATCATGTTCTCCATCCCGAACCTCAGGCGAGGTATTTGGTAACTAAATCAGATGATCCTAAAGCTCAAATTCTTTTCGAAGATGCTAGCTTCGGAAATTATTTCATGACTTCAGAGATACCGGCTATGGATGTCAAGGAAGAAGATCCTAATGCTATTTGGACCCTCGAATTTGATGGTAGTTGCTCAACCACCGGATCGGGCGCTGGTGTAGTTCTTATATCTCCTAATTCTGAGATTTTCCCATCAGCTTACAAATTGCAGTTTGATAATACTAATAACACGGCTGAATATGAAGCTCTGTTACTAGGATTAGAAATGGCCAGACAGAAGGGAATTGAAATCTCAAGGTTCAGGGGGATGCGGAGCTGATTGTCAACCAGGTCAAAGGAATCTATCAGGTAAAAAATGATCACTTGAGACATTACAGGAACAAAGTTTGGGATAGTATAGAATGCTTTGATGCATTCTCTATTAAGGCAGTTTTGAGAGATTATAATGACAAGGCTGATTCTTTGGCCGTGTCTGCATCCCTCCTTCTTCCTCATCCCCAGTTCAAACAAGATACGTACACTATTGAGATTGTGTACCATCCCAGTATCCCAGATAATGCGACTCACTGGCAAGTGTTCAATGATGATCAACAGGTGTTGGATTTTCTAGAAAAGGCTGACAATTTTAGTGAGCTGTACTTTGAAGGTTCGGAATCAGCTTTCCGTGAATCTATCTCAGATCCATATCAAGAGGTTGATGGTGAGTTTATCAGCTTAAAGGAAACAAGATACCCAAAGGTCTGGTTTCTCTGGAGGGTTTGTTTGACAAGCATGATCGTTTTATTCAAAACAAGAGACAAGTTGAAGGAGCTTCTTCCTCGGAAGTAGATCAAGTCAATCTAGGTTTATTTGATCAACCTCGGATGGTGAATATTGGGAAATGTTGTTCCCTTGAAGAGAAAGCAAGATTCACTTCACTCCTGAAGAGATACATGGATGTGTTAGCTTGGTCTTATGTAGATTTAAAATCCTTCAAGCCCAAAGACGTACAACACAGTATCCCTTTGAAGCCTGATGTGAAACCATACAGGCAGAAGCAAAGACATTACAATCCCAAGATCTCAGGGACTATCCTTGTGGAAATTCAGAAAATGTTAGATGCCAGGATTATTTTTCCAATCCATCACTCCACTTGGATTGCTAACATCATCCTGTCAGGAAGAAGAATGGTGAAATCTGAATTTGTGTTGACTTCCGGAACCTGAATCAGTCTTCGTTGAAGGACAACTATCCCTTGCCTATCATGGATCAGGTATTACAAACTGTTACTGGATCAGAAATGCTATCCATGCTCGATGGATTTTCAGGATATAATCAAGTTGAGGTAACTACGGAGGATCAACACAAGATGGCCTTCACAACCCCATGGGGTACCTTTGCTTACAGGAGGATGCCTTTCGGCTTGATCAATGCCGGAGCCACCTTTCAGAGAGCTATGGACTTGGCATTCAGAGACCTGATGGGAAAAGTCATAGTGGTATATTTAGATGACTTGACCATTTTCTCTAAAAAATGGAGTGATCATTATGATCATTTAGAGCAAGTACTTTTGAGATGTAGGCGTCACGGGATTTCATTAAATCCCAAGAAGTCCATGTTTGGAGTGATGAAGAAGGAAAGTTGCTGGGTCATATCGTGACTAAAGAAGGAACCAAAATCGACCCAGAGAGAGTAAAAGCCATTCAAAGCCTTTCCCTACCCACAAGTAAAAGTGGGGTTCATTCATTCTTTGGAAAGGTCAATTTCCTAAGAAGGTTTGTACACTGATTTTTTGATAAAACCAAGGATATCCTTGGGATGATGAAAGGAAAAATTCCATTTCGATGGAGTGCGAAGGGAAGCTTGCGTTTGATGAAATCAAAAGGGTAGTTGCTTGCACTCCTATCCTAGTATGTCGGATTTCAAAAAAGATTTCATCATGTACAGCTACGCCTCTGCTCACACAAAGTGTCAGCCATCCTGATGTAGGAGAGAATGGGGAGGCATTGAAGCTCCCATCGCGTTTATGAGCTGCCCATTGAAGGAACATGAATTAAAGATGTCACAAATTGAAAAGCATGCTTATGTAGTGGTACGAGCGGTGAAACATTTCAGGTACTATGTGCTGAATTCCCATACCCTCGTTCTCGTTCCCGACACTGCCGTTAAATCCATTTTGACTCAACAAGAGCTGGGGAGCCAATGAGGTACCTGGATAGCTAAAGTTCAGGAATATGACTTGGACATCAGACCTACCAAGTTAGTACGAGGAAGGGGCCTATGCCAATTGATCGCAGAAAACCATGCTGAAG
This sequence comes from Taxus wallichiana var. yunnanensis, assembly GCA_018340775.1. Taxonomy (NCBI): domain Eukaryota; kingdom Viridiplantae; phylum Streptophyta; class Pinopsida; order Cupressales; family Taxaceae; genus Taxus; species Taxus wallichiana. Next base: position 1,308,887 of record CM031241.1, on the reverse strand, counting down.
CAGAATGTGAAAAGACGAAGATACTTCTTCAAAGTTGCCCATGGTGCTTTTTGTAAGTACAACTGATGAATGGTACATAGACATTGCTTTCTTTCTGACGTATGGTGAGTGCCCCCCACATTTAAGCCAAAAGGAGAAGAGGACGGTCAAGTTAAGATCTGCAAGATACCTCTTGTGGGATAATGGAATATATAAGAAAGGTATTGATGGTGTTTTCCTGCGTTGTGTTGATAAATCACAACAGTTAAAGTTGTTAGAATCCTTCCATAGCCTAGCATGCGGAGGACATTTTTCATCCTCTGTAACAACTTATAAGATCCTACGGGCTAGGTACTATTGGCCTACTCTCTTTCGGGATTCAGCGAGTGGGTGTCCAAGTGTGAAGCTTGTCAACATTTCGTTGGTCGTCCCAAGCTAGCAGCTCTTCCCTTGAAGCCCGTAGTGATTGAAGAACCTTTTCACCAGTGGGGAATTGACTTCATTGGAACATTGAATCCTACCTCCAGTGCCGGACATAATTACGTGCTGACTGCTACAGACTATTTTACCAAGTGGGTGGAAGCCGCACCAATCAAGCAAGCAACCTCAGAAGCTGTGTGCAAGTTCCTTAAAGAAAATATAATTGTCAGATTCGGTGTGCCTCACAAGATTGTAGCTGATAATGCCTCTAATTTCTCGTCGCATGAGTTGACAGAATTTTGCTATGGATTCGGCATCACCCTGGCTCACTCATCTGATTATTATCCCCAAGGAAATGGGCAAGCTGAGTCCAACAACAAGAACCTGGTTACCATAATTAGAAAGCTAGTAGATGAAAACCAGAGGACATGGCACAAAGCATTGTATGATGCGTTGTGGGCTGATCGAATTACCCCAAAGTGAGCTATAGGAATGTCTCCTTTCCAAGTGTTGTATGGGATTGATGCTGAGATTCCTATCTCAGTAGAGTTGCCAGCCTTACAGTTGGCCAAAGCAGTGGAAGATGTGACTTTTCAAAATTCTATTGAGAAAAGGGTTATGTACCTAGCCAGGCTAGAAGAGGAATGAAGCAAAGTGGTTGATCGCATTGCAGACCATCAGAGCAAAGTAAAGAAATTTTTTTGACAAGAAGTCAAGGCAACGTCATTTCCAAATTGGAGACCTGGTGTTGCTTTGGGATAAAAGGAGGGAGTAGAAAGGAATGCACGGAAAGTTTGATTCTTTGTGGAAAGGACCTTTTAAGATCCATCAGCTGAGTGGTGAAAATAGTTTCCATCTATCATATCTTGATGGAGAGTTACTCCCTTTGCCTTTCAGTGGCCAACATCTGAAGTTGTTCCATCATTGATGCAAGATGCTCTTTTGCATTGTACATACTTTATTTTCTGTTGTGTGTTTTCTTTTGGTCTTCTTTCTTTCTTTGTTTTGTTTTTCGGTTTTCTTCTTTTCTGACTCCGTAGCCCAATGGATAAAGCCAAAGATTCTGAGTTCTCTTCCTTTGATATCACAAAGAAAGTCCCCAACTAGAGCAGTTGTTATCTCATTTTTTGAGTTTACGCCAAAAATATCAGATAACCCTAAGAAATTTTTAAGCTGGTTTTGCAAAATTACCTTTCAGAGAGATAATCGGGTTTTCGGGTCTTCCAAGCATCGGAACATGCCTTCGTCAAAACATGCCTCATGTCTCATGTTTCCCGAAAAAACCCTGAATTGCCTAAGTCCTTCCGAACTTAGAAGCATCTAAGTCCTTCATGTCATGTCTCATGTTTTAGAAGCATCTAAACATCTCATGCATCATGTCTCATGTTTCCCGGAACCCGAAACCTGAAATGCATCATGTCTCATGTTTCCCTGAACCGAAACCTGAAATGCATCATGTCTCATGTTTCCCAAAACCTAAAACTTGAAATGCATCATGTCTCATGTTTCCGGAACCCGAAACCGAAATGCATCATGTCTCATGTTTCCCGGAACCGAAACCTGAAATGCATCATGTCTCATGTTTCCGGAACCCGAAACCCGAAATGCATCATGTCTCATGTTTCTCGGAACCCGAAACCGAAATGCATCATGTCTCATGTTTCGAAACCCGAAACCCGAAATGAAGCAAATCCTTTGTTATAGGTTTTCGGATGCTCCAAGCATGATGACATGTCATTAATGTCCAATTGTTTTGGTAGTTGGTACACATGTCAAGTGAGGTGTATTAGCAATCATTCCAATGCACCAGATGAAGCTAAGATGTAGGGCACAATCCGGAAGTTCTAGGAATTCTGAGACAAGCAAGCTGCGCTGGAGGAAGACAAGGATGATGAAACAAAATAAGCATAATGTTTCATGTCATTTCAATCTAGAGATTGACATGTATTTTTCATTTTGTTTCATCACATAAGAAGCAAATTTTGACTTGGTCTCCTGCGTGAGAGTCAAGCAAAATAGGACTCTTGTTAAAAGACTATTTTCTAGGATTTATCCTATTTTCTCTCTACTCTTTTTATTATAAATAAGGGATGCTTACATTCCAAAGGGTGAGATTTTTGAAATATTGGGAGCTATTGAAAGAAGAGAAACTTTGTGTTTTCTTTTATCCATTTGAAGAATAGGAGTTGATATTATTTTGCAAACTTTGTGTTGTGGGATATATCTTTCTTAAGACATTGTTCTTATGTTCATAATCTTAAGCTATTCTTTGTTTAGCATCTTAGTGTTTCTAATCATTTCAAACATTATATTTATGATCTAAAGCTCGTATGATTATTTCGTGCTCTGTGTTTACTCGAAAGAAAATACGTTTCTCTCATTTCCTTTCCATTGTGTTTCTTTCATTGTAATAATTTCCGACCCGGTCCATTTTACAAAATTAACATCTTCCATCAGTGTGGATGTGGATTTTGGGATTCTATCCCAACCCCAATGGTTAGATTAGTGTGAATATTGTATATATTGTTTTTTCTTGTGTTTTAGATTAGTAATAATAGCGCAGTAGCCTCACTTGTCTTTGAGGAGGATTTAATCCCATATACTTGTGGTTGAACCTCATATTTTGGATTGACAAAATAATGACTCAAAGATAGTCAAAAACCATCTCAAAACCTATTTCCATGGGCGCGATTTAACACAAAAACCACCCGACCGGATAGCTCAGTGGTCCATATGATGCATAACCCACACATTGGGTGGTTAAACCAAATAGCTCAACAACCATTTAAATGGCTTGACAGAGATTAGGTGGCCAAAAAGGGAGGACATGGCTGAACCCATGAGTAAATAGGCAGATCGGCTTATTTTTAAACAACCAAGCCTCCACATATGCGATGAATGTGGAATATACCCACGGGGCATACAAAACGGCTCGCCCAAAATGTGACCGCCATGAGTCGACCCCGTGATCTCACAAAGGTAATTCAATCCACCCAAAAATTTGACACTCGGCTCGAACGAGCTAGAAACGAGCTTGTAGTATTTAAAGAGCTATGTGCTTTGTGTAGTAGAGGAGACCAATAGGGAAGTAAGCATTCATTTGAGGTTTTGAGGCACTTAGAGGCACTTTCAGAACTTGATGTAAAAATAAAAGTTGCTCAAAATTCCAAGACAAAGAAAATGGTGGTATTTATTTTCTCATGAAGTGATGTAGATTTTCCTGTGTAGGTCATTTTCCATCATAGTTGCATAGAACAAGCATGAGGAACCAACAAAGATCTGAGTTTTTCAAGCACCTAAGGGCCGAACTAGGTCTTGGTGTAAAAAGGAAGTTGCTCAAAATTTTCTCTAGTTTCCATAAATGTAAACATCTTTCATGTAGGTGTTGTACATTTAAATTTGTAGGCATTTTTCGAACATATTTTCACAGGAAACCAATAGGAAAAGCACGTAGAAGCTTGCAGATCGTTCTTGGGACAGTTTTTGCTATTTTTCAGAGTTCCTTGGGACATTGATCAGCTCATTTGCAGGTATAAAGATCTGTTAGTCATTATTGAAGGGTTATTTTACTTCATTGGATGTTGAATAGATTGATTCACTTTCTGTGAATCCAGAGACGTAGCCTTTGGGTGAACTCCGTTATCAATTTCTAAGTTGTGGTTTTTTTATTCAGTTTTTAGAAGATTTTGATTAGATAAAATTCATCTTTTGATTAATTTTATTAATTGATAAAATAAGCACAAAACTGGAGTAAACAGATTGAAGGAAATTTCAGTATCCATAACCCACATCAGATAATTGAATGCACATTTCAGTTTCTTGATTGATAATCAGACTGAGGTGCATGTATTAAAAGGAATTAATCAATTTTGGGGTAATTGGACCAATAATTTGATGTTGAGTTCCTTAGTGTCTGGAAATTTTAAAAGTACAAAAAGTACCATTTTGGATCAAGTTTGGTATCAAAGCTGGTTTAGCTCTTGATTTGCTTCAGTATTTTTGGGTTTAGTTTTGGTTCTTACATTTTGGCTTTGATCTTTTAGTTGCAGTGTGTAGTTTTGGAAGTACAGAGTGTGTAGAAAAACATGGGCAAGTTATCCAATAGGGAGAAAATTGAGGAACTTGAAGCATGCAATCAGTAGATATAGGAACAAAATGCCTTCCTGAGATGTCAACTATTGACTCTTGAAGAGCAACTTGACACATTGAAAAGAGAGCTAGAATCTAAGGATGAGCTCTTGATGGTGTTGCAAATTGATGGACCTAAAAAGGTACTGTTACTATTGATGCATCCACTATGACAGATGAGTGCACAGTAAGTATGGCAACATCTAATTCCTCTTCCCAGGCTAATTTGGATTCTACTGTAGTGCTAGGTGGATTTGAAAAGCACACTAAAGGTATATGATCTAAGATTTTGAATAAAGCATGGGTTTTAATGGAATTAACCTTGGTAAGAATAATCAAGGTATAACTAACCCAATCTTGGTTGAGGAAAGGTGATTGGAGAAAGTTCCAAGTCAACTAGAAGAAAACAAACTTATAATAACCAAGTGTCATCCCTGCTAGCTTCACCTGATTCATCCTCATTAGGAGGATCTCGGAAAAAATTCACAATGGAGAGATGTTGAAATCTCGGTAAAAAAATTGATCCATTATCTATACTAGAAAATTTTGGCTATAATATGGAAGCAATTTTACATAGTTATCCATGCACATTCTGTGGTTTGTCTAATCATTGTGTGGCCAAGTGTAGGAAAAGAAAATCCATAATGGAATAGATTGAGAAAATGCATTCTCCTAAACCTAGCTCAGCTAAAGAGCAGTCAAGGTAAGGTTCCTAAAAATGTGGATCCTAAAAAATTGGATCAAATATTTTGTGAACACTGTAAAAAGAAAGGTCATTTAATTGAAAAATGTTGGCAACTACATCCAAAACAAAAATTAAAGTTCATTAAATAGGATAATAGTTTAAAACCAACCATTATGACCCCTTTAGTGGCACAGGTAAAAATTGAGTTGAAACAACCACCTAAACAAGAAAATGTGTTGAAAAAGGTGGGTAAACAGTTTATCAGTTTTATGTTTGCATAGTTTCTTTGTTGAATGGTATGCAAACTAACCAGTAGTTTTGGAAATCTGTTGAATTGTGAAAATGATAAATTCCAAATTTATTTATCTACTTTGGTGTTGGTGAAGTATCCTGAAGAGAAGATAACCAAGTGACAGGTTTAAAATACTTGGTGTAATTTTTTTGATGGTTTTACAAACTTCATCTTTCAGCAGCATGTATAGTTTCAGTGGGCATGATCTATGGTCGGATGTCTATTTTTAGAAGTTGTATTGAGTATGTTGTTATAGTGCAAGTTATCTCATGTAGGCATTGTTTGTGAGTGTACAACTTATACAAACTTTTTTTACTATGCATGATATTTGCACATTTGTAAGTCTTGTTGATAGGCTTAAATATTTGTAACTATTAGGTATAGTTACAAATAGTATGTACAAATTTTGCACTAACAAGCTGTGAATGCAAGTTTCAATTTTACATTGTTGACAGTGGTGAGTGTAGGTTCAAATTGTATAGAGGAATATGGCAGTTGCAGTGTCATACCAAATTGTGAAGTTCGAGCCATTGGATTTGTTACTTTTATCGGCATTTGAATATTGTAAATTTTTTGAAAAATTACCATGCTATAAATTGGGTTATGTGTTTTTATTTGCAGAGAACGTGTGTATAGTTCAATTGGGTAAAATCTCCATTTTGAGGTCAAAATGGTATTACTAGGGAGGGATGATCTGAAGGATTTTTCACTATGTATATCTTCCTAAAGCTACCTAAATCTAAACCATGCTGAAGGACTTGTCGAGACCTTTCCGACGACATGCTGAACTTTAGAAACGGAGTCCGTTTATAGATTCTATTACCGGTCAAAGTTAAGGTCTTAAACGGGTCAACCCTAGTCAATAGTCCAATCCAGATGTGACACGTGGCAAAAGTGGCAAGTGATGAGAAGACAAAATGAAGGTTGTTCGATATGGTTTTGGGCCTCCGGTATTTGACTCATGTTATGGCGGAAAAGAACAAGAGGCTCAACTTTTATAACGGAGGGGAGCCCTGGCCGCCATGAGAGCTATATTCTTGTTTCCAACATGGTGGGCTCTCAAACCACCATGTGGACATCGATTTTGCATTCCAAACTTTATATTGTGTTTTGAGTTTTTTTTTACACTATGAGTTGATTTTTGCATGCAAAGTTTATAACCATCTTGACGAGCTATTTTGTCACGTTGGGGGTGATCAACTCCCCATCGAGTTGATCACATTTCCACATTGCTCTTATGGATCGAGCTTATTACTACATTGTCGAGTTTATTTCCACATTGTTTGGGTATAGTTCTATATGGTTATCTATCCATATTGATCGTGGTATAGCTTATCCCACTTACCTCAAATGGATAGCTCAACCATTGTATTACTCTGGTGGTTCCAAGGTAGCCGCTCGCCAATGAAAACCACATGAGTCAAAGACACCAACAACAAGCTTAACACTGTTTCCATCAAGGCAGTGGAACACAAAAACCACCCGACCATATAGCTCGGGGTCCATATAATACACATCCCACACATTGGGTGGTTAAACCAAATAGTTTGTCATCCATTGAATGGCTCAACAAAGATTAGGTGGCTAAATGAAAGGGCGGCGTGGCCAAAGCCATGAGTAAATATGCAGCTCGACCTATTTTTAAACAACCAAGCCTCCCCATATGCAATGAATGAATGTGGGACCTGTGAGTGTGAGTTAACCCTATGACCTCGTGTAGGTAAGTCAATCCACCCAACCAATTCAGCACTCGACTCAAATGAGCTAGAAATGAGTTCACTAGTATTTAAAGATCTCTATGCTCTGTGTAGTAGAGGATAACAATAAGGGGAAGTAGGCATTCATATGAGGTTTTGAGGCACTTAGAGGAACTTTCAAAACTTGATGTAAAAAGAAAATTTTCTCAAAATTTTGAGACAAAGACAATGGTGGTCTTCTTTTCTCATGAAGTGCTATATATTTTCCTATGTAGGTGATTTTCCATCACAGTTGCATAGAACAAGCATGAGGAACCAACAAAGATTTGAGTTTTTCGAACACTTAAGGGCCAAACCAGGTCTTGGTGAAAAGGGAAGTTTCGAGAATTTCCTCTAGTTTCTAGAAATGTAAACTTATTTCATGTAGGTTTTGTACATTTAAAGTTGTAGGATTTTTTTGATGCATTTTCACAGAAACCAACATGAGAAACACTATAGGAGCCACAGATCATTCTTGGGAAAATTTCTGCTATTTTTCAGAGTTCCTTGGGACATTGATCAACTCATTTACAAGTATAAAGATTTGTTAGTCATTATTGAAGGGTTATTGTACTTCATTAGATGTTGAATAGATTGATTCACTTTCTATGAATCCGGAGACGTAGCCTTCGGGTGAACTCCGTTATCAATTTATGAGTTGTGGTGTTTTATTCAGTTTTTAGAAGCTTTTGATTAGATAAAATTCATCTTTTGATTAATTTTATTAATTGATAAAATAAGCATGAAACTAGAGTAAACAGATTGAAGGAAATTTCAGTATCCATAACCCACATTAGATAACTGAATTCACATTTCAAGTGTTGTGATTGATAATTAGACCGAGTTGTATGTATTAAAAGGAATTAACTAATTTTGGGCTAATTGAACAAATAATTTGATATTGAGTTCCTTAGTATTTAGAAATTTTAAAATTACCATTTTCGGATCATTGGCGTAGAGGCAAAGATACCCGTTGAATTCATGTTACCTTCTTTGCATATTGTGCACACAGGAGGATTAGCTGATGAACAAGCGCTTGAGGAACATATTGACAAATTGATGCAATTGGATGAGAGGCAAGCCATTGCTCACTAGAGTCAGAAAACAAAAATCTAGAAAGAAGGCATGACACGATAGGCATATCAAGAATAAGAAGCTTGAGGTGGGGTAGATGGTTCTCTTGTATGATTCAATTTTTTTTGCGCCACCCGGGAAGTTTAAAGTCCATTGGTTGGGACCATACATTATCATGTATATACTTGATTTATGCGCTTTCTAGTTAGAAGTGCTAAATGGCACATGGTTTCCCGGTTTCTTTAACGAGAGTAGGTTGAATCCCTACTATAAATAAGTCTTCCTAGTGTTTGTAAATAAGGCAGTAGTGCCAATTAGCTTAGGATTTCCCTTCCTACATTTTATTTTGTATGTGTTTCCTTTCCTCGTTTTTATTTTTCATTTTTGTTTGGTGTTTTGTTGCACATTGGTGCACTAGTAGCTAATTGCATTATAAGTGATTCCATGCATAGAGGACCGCACATAATTTTAGTGTGGGGTGGACTAGGTAGATATGTTTTGGATATGGTTGAAAAATTCTTTGTGAAGATAAACTATTAGAGAACTCATTCTGGGATGATGAGTGCAAAGGTAGAAGATCGAGTGGTACGGTGTATAAGGTGTTCAAGTTCATGTGGGTATAAAGGTGTCTTGGGGAAGAAACAAATGAATTGAGAAAAGACCACGTAGAAGGGGAAAAATGATTACACAAAGTGTAACATGAGGTAGGCGGCACCATAGGGAACTACTTGGTGGATAACGTAGAGGTTATGTACTTTGGCATGGTGAGGCATGCGAAGGAGGTATGTGGCAGTAAATTAGTATTGGTGCACCAAAAGGTTACGACTATGGCACGAGGAGGGAATTCATAGAAGTTAACTTAAGTAAAAAGTGTTTTATTAAAAAGAGATGTTAAGACACATGGTCAGAGGAACTTTAAGGTGTTGAAAAAGTATAAATAGAGGGTAAAGGTAGTCATTTTAACTACTTTCCTTAGAGAATTTTTTTGTGCTCCCAAGATTAAAGTGCAACGAGGGTTTTGAGAAGAAAGTGAGGTACTTGTCACGAACCAATCGAGTTGTGTAAGCTATGGTGTGATCTTGTGGTATAGCAAGAAGGAAAGAAGACAACATAACTAGGAAGGGGTTGCATGAGAGAGAAGCGTGGAAGTTGTCACGGTCGGGTAGACAAAAGAGCGAAAGAGAAAAATAGAAATGGCACAGGAAACCTCAAACAAAGAGACCAGAGGTGGAGAAGGAGGAACCCGTTGAGGTATACTCAGAGAAATACCCCAGGTGTGATTAAGACTGAAAAATGGATTTCAAAGCTTTACAGGTGCAATATCAGTGAATATAACCACTAAATGAGTGAAAACAAGAAGTTGATGCAGGTGGATTTAGTTTTAGACACTCCCATAGTAGATGAGCTCGAAACCCTAAGGTTGATGACTGGTACAACAAGAATTACAAAAACTAGAGTCCTGTAGCTATGGGAGCTTCCATTCTTTGCAAAACCCACCCCGCTATTCAGGTGGTTGATGTTGTAGGTACATGAGGAATTCTTCTACTTTGCAGGAAGAAGAATGAGGATTATAGGCCATTTGATTAGAATAGTAACATGCTTGCAAAACATTGGCAAGAATATGGCACTTGATTTATGTGCCACTACAAAAATTGAAGAGTTAGCAAAACAACTGAACTATGAGAAAGGGGGAAGGGCTCAGGTGATTTCGGATCTTCCAAACCTGGCTTTAAGAGTCACTTCGACTCATTAGTTACAAGTTGGGAGCATCAGAAAGATGGACGGACATCAATAGGAGATTCTTGTATGTGGCCTACAAAGTGTCAAAAAGGGCACATTAAAATTTTGTAGAGTTTATTACAAACAACATTATTGAGGAGGCGTGAGTGTAGAATGAGGTGACGCAAAGATCACATGGGGCTCCATACTTATGTTAATCATATTCTAGGAAATTGGTGTCCCAAATGCGTTAGATGGCACCAATCGACACAATTGTCTCTTGCAGTACATTTTTTGAAATTCACTTATGATGGGACCATATCGAGCACCTACAAGGCACATACAAACTTATGGTATAAATGGTTGCGCAAGGCCTTTGAGAACCAATGGCATATTCCTCATGAACTACCACGAGTTTTTGGAGACTAGGTCAAATTCGCAGTCACACAACATTTCTGCTTAGCAAGATTTATGATGGCTAAAGGAGAGATGGGGCTGTGGTGCAAGCTCCCATTCACATTCACTACTAGATACTTGAAGTAATCCATTAATTGATTAAAGGACATGCAGAAGATGACCTTTCATGAAAATAAAGTAGACGCTGATGTCCTGTACCCTTCACACTATATATAAGTATGGTACCCAACCTACATATGTCAAGGTTTTGGAGTCAGATTTCCTAGACTTGCACCCACAAGTCAATGTCACCATCAAAGGCTATGTCCATTGAGTATTTGTGCAATTGCGTCCCAAGACTAAAGGGGGTATTGAAGGAGATTATAGACTTCCCTTTCCAAAACCATGAGAGGTGCCAATCCCACTAATGAAAGTAGTACATGGTGAAGAAGAAGGAGAAGGAGAAGAAGAAGAAGAAGAACGGGTTGGGGAGCTAGAAACCTCCAAGAAGAGGAAGTATTACACATGCCACAATGGTAACAAGGGCATGAGTACTTCACAACAAGGTAGCGTAAGGCTTCATAGCTAGAGCATGAGGGAGAGGAGGAGCAAGAGGAAGAGGATCCGAAAAGAAGATACATAAGGTACATGATGTATCAAGTTCCGTGATAGGATCAAGAAGAGGAGAAGGACCACACTACTTTTAGGGAGGATCTAGAGGTAGATCTCGAGGAGAAAGAGAAGAGAAGGGCCGAAGAAAAGGCCAATAAAGTAGGAGAGGCATGCGACGAAGAAAAGGAACATGTTGTAGAAGGGCGGAAAAGAGTCCAACACATGAAGCTTCACCCATCCATACCACCAATGACATAGAGAAAGAGAAGGGGGAATCCTTTTTCATAAAGGAGGACAAGGGGTTCACCCGGATCGAAGAAGCAACAATCGAAGTGTAAGGAAACAAGGAGAAAGTGGACACCGTGTCTCCTCATATGGATTTCATGGACGATCCCAAAATGGTTCGAATACAAGATTTCAAGGTACACTCCCCCTAGAGAAGCTACATAGTTGGGATCTTATGGAGGAGGAAGGAGGCATGCCTAGAACTAGAAAAATGCTAAGTTAGAACCTGCATTGCCACTCTGAAGAACCTGAATTTTAGGTCAATGATCATGCGATCAAGACCATTCATTTGAAGAAGAAGGGAGGAGAGACATATAAAGTGGTGGATCTAGCCACCTAATAGATGAGAAGGAATGCAACACACTTTAAAATATGTCCTCGAGGTGATTTGGTGCAGCTTGGATGTAGTGGCCACATTCATGCGAGACCTTAGTCGCGGTGAAGAAGGAAAAATAAAAGGAAGTAGAAAGATTACACCAAGGATTGAAGGGCAAGCAAATGTGAAACCATGAGGCCTATGATCAAGATGGTGCCCTCATTGAAGAATTTTGGGACAATGTTGGACCCCACGGTAAGCTTGACCAGAAAAATTGTGGGGACAAGATGGAGTATCTCGAGGACCTTGTAGGGATGTTACTTACAAAATGTCAAGGATGGCGCAAGACCAAAAACTACAGAGCTCGCCAAGGAAAAAGAAGAGAACAAAATCTCCATTGAAGCCGAATCACTGAGTTAGAGGATTTACTTACCCAACTCAAGGAAGTAAACACATTGGTAGATAGGGGCTTTAACAACTACAGAAGTGTGAGCCAATCATTGACGCACGAGTGATAGAGGAGGAGGCCACTCTTAAAGCCTTGCAGGAGAAGATCCCTACTAACAAGTCTGAGCACACGTAATTGATTATTGATACCACAACTCAGAAAGATAAGATAAAAACAAAGCACAAGAAAATGGATTACAAGATTGGCAAGCTCTGAGATTCCATCACTGAGTGGATGGACAAGTTTGAAGGTATCTGTGTAGAGCTATTGGTGGCTATAAATGAGCTCAAGGGGAAAGTGGAGGAAGTCACCCTAGATCTACTACTCAACATTATATGGGAATCACTAGGGAAGTCATTAGAAAAGTGAAAGGCATGGGGGAAATTGAAGGGTGATATAGATGCAAAGTTCCTTGAAATTTTCAGTCGGTGTTTAGTGGTTGAACCATGTAGCAAATTTTGCCTTGACAGATTTTTTTGGTCATCAAAGTTTTGTTTCAAGGGGCAAGCAGAGGATTACCGTGGGTGGAAATCATATTAGTGTGGGGTGATGTTGAGCCCATAAAATGACCAAGTACCCAAGGTACAAAGGAATGTGGCATGTAGGAACAAGGTAGAGGCACGCATGCAGAAGTAGCTTTTGGGGATGTGTGAGGGCTCACACCCATGAAGGATGGATTCATGACTTATTCGTTTTAGACTATGAATGAATTTACACTAAGGGAGAAAATGGAAAAGTAACCAGGTACAATTATGGATAATGATAGGCTATGGAGGCTTGTAACTCAAGAAAGCATATTCCAAGGCATCATTATGGTTATCATAACTCGGATAAGGAGTCGAGGTTGTTATGGGCTAGCTGGCACTTGCATGCTAAGGATACTCGATTAGGGAAAGACATGATGACATTTGGCATTTTTTGTGGGTAATGATGATTTGGTTAGGGGAGATTCCTTCCATGTTCTCTCTTATGTAGTCCTAAAACTTCTAATACACTCTTCGGTTAGAGCAAATACAGCTTTGGTAGGCGAAAATGCTTTCCCTTTCTTAATCATACCATATCATTATTTACTCGGCACCCGAGAGAAAATATAGTAAGATGAGATAGATAGAATGTAATGAAAAATTGTAAGCTTTGTAATGAAGTTACTATGGAAGCATGGTGAGACTCTTTTGTTGTATGATCTCCATTCATGGAATCTTTAATATATCATAGCACGAATGTGATGAATATATAGATAATGAAGGGGTTCGAATATCGTGTTATGCTTTTGATCCATACATTTTTCTTTCATGTTTATGGATTCAAACCCTTGTGTTCTTAGTAATTCTCATGGCTAAGCTTTGATTCTTCCTTACTATAGTGATGTTCACATCTATAGTATGGTGCATTTATACCCAGGTCTAGTCTCCTTAATTTTGTCTTAGAATTCATACAATCATTTCTATGCATTGTCTCTCTGTAATGGTGATGAACATTCTTGTAAAGATCATATAAAGGAGGGGCTCAATGCTTGTGCACGCTTCGGGTGAGCTCCAAGCCAAGGTTGGGTGATATCCGATGCGTTTGGGGTTTGAAGAGAAGTTAGAGGTGAATAGAGACTACATTTTCTTTTTTATATTTTTCATTTATACATGTGCCAATGAAAAAGGTAAGGTATCCCCAAACCGTGTTAAACATGGAACAAATGAATAAGCCCAGTGAATACTAAATGAAGGAATATGGTGGAAGTGGGTGAACATGATTGGGTGAAAAAATTGTGGATTTCTTGCCAATGCTTTGGGAATATAAGTCCCTCTACCTAAACGGTGCAATCATCGTATATGCATGTGCATGAAAATGTGGATTTCGTGGTGGCATTTTTTGACCGAGGATCCAACAAGGACACTCCGACCCTGCGCAGCAAAGCTTTTGCAGATACCTACAAGAGAGAAATTCATCCGGAGTAGTAAAAGGGGAGTGAGAAAAGAGGTAGGATAACTAATGTCAGGCAGGTAGGAAAATCGATTCCCGCACACACTAGTCGAAGTATCATCACATGCATTTAAGAGAAGAAACAACTTTATTGTGATTTACATTTCAATATTATTAATGGATCTGTTCAATCGAACTCTGTGGACGTAGGAATTTCCGAACCCCGTAAACAATCTTGTTTGAACCATCATTAAGACCAAATGAAATTTGATGAACACAAAGTATCAAGAAATATCTTAGTCAAAGAAAGATAGAAACCCCTTCTTCTTGTATTAATTTCTCAAACAAAAGTTGTACATAGTGGAGAAATGGAGGAAATTGAGAAGGGGGAAAGAAGAAAAATGGCTATCTTCTTTGTTTTCTCTAGGTATAATGCACTCTTGAGTTTACAAGATCAATTGCCAAACCTTTGAAATGGGATGGCTTTACAATTTATAGAGTAGAATATGGCTCTTCATCTACCCTCCAATGCCTTTTCATATGTACTCACACAACTTAAAACTTTTCAACTTCCTAGAAACTTCTAAATCCCTTTTATAACATAAAGGTAACTTATTACATTATCAACATTAATACATATGAAAAAGTGCAACCCCAACACAAAATTAGAACATTTGAGAAGAGAGAATGTTGGGGAAAGAGGAGAGAGAAAGAGAGAGAGAATATAAGAGGATACATCATTCCCGATGAAGACCACCTGATGTCCTCATCGATGGAAAGCTCCAAATGCAAAGTGAGACATGAATCTTGAACTCCTTTCATATTGTGAAACTCCTCAAATTAGCTTACGAACGCTTGCCAAGTTAAATGAACTAAGATGGATATTGAATTCCCTATGAAAAATGACTAGGATGCTCTTGAACAATGATGTCCCCCTGAATGATTATCCTTATATGACCCATTGTGCCAAAACTACTTTTTGAGTGTAACTTACTATTTTTAGTAAGTGTGAATTGCAAGCCGAGATGACCTTGCCTGCGATGCTCCCTCTGTGTTCACCACCTTATTCATGGCATCTTCAAATGGTGGCTTACCTGAAGTAACATACCCCTATGCAAGGAGACATGCTATTTTTAGTAAGTGCACCACAAATGTCAAATTGCAACAAAATGGGTCTTGAAATTTTGGGTTTTATTCTAGGGTTCCACGCTCCAAATTTTGAGTAATTCCTTCATCTAAACAAGTGGGAAAATGATGTTTTCATCGGCAGGGGAAGAATACTGACAAAAACTCAGTCCTCCATATCCCTAAAAATAGGGACTTTATGGCACAAAAACTAGTTTATGAAACTAGATTTTTCAACAATCATTCCCTACAATTTTTGGATAATTTTGCTCATCGGATCTTTGGGAATTTGAAAATTTATTTGAGGAGGGAAGAATGATGATAAAAACATATCCCTCCATATCCCTAAAAAATAGGGACTTCATGGTGTGAAAACTAGTTCGCGTAAAACTAGATTTTTGATGATCGTTTCCTCCAATTTTTGGGTGATTTCGCCCACCGAACCTTGAGAAGCGGAGAGGTAGCTCACTGATTTTTTCCATTACTGTGTTGTGGTGGCCATTAATGGAGCTTGAAAATTTCAGGTCTTGTTTTTTTCTTCATTTGCGATGAAATCAATTCCATTGTGATAGGTTTTTGCTTCTTATGCTTCAGAGAAATTTCCCTTCAATCCGATAAACGGTTTGACAGGAAATTCAATTTTTCCTTCATTGAGCCAGAAATGAGATTTATTCATTGTGAATGTTCTATGAACCACCAGGGAGGATTGAAAGTGTGTTTTTAATGGCCTTCAAGAGATAAAAAAACTCAACAAAAAATGGTTCGCAATTTGAGCACTTTGGTTTTAAGATATGTTCGAATTTCGGTTTCATGGCAATGGGGATTTCCATTGTTCTTCTTCTCTATTCTTCATTTCTTCTTCTTATCTTGATGAATTTTTCTTATGATACTTGTGTGCCATCATGGAGTGAAGGATGATGTGCTGTAATGGAGTTGGTTCAAGCTTTGGCAATGGTGGAGTGGTGGACTGGTGTTCTCTGCAGTTTTCTTCTAGTAATGGAGAAGTAGTTAGAAGCAACAAGAAGCAGCTAACAATTAGATTTTTTTTTAAATTTTTGAGTTGGAGTTGGGTGAATTTTTTTCATGTTTGATGTCCCTAACCTTAGGGATGTGAGGGACATCAAATTCCATGGTGGTCAAGAGGATGACATGTGGCACTAGATCCAACGACAAGGAATGAAGGAGAAAAAGTTGCTTTAAAGCATTGGGAGCTGAAAGTTGGTCACATGGGTGTCCAAATGACTCCCCATAAGGTCTCGGGAACATTTTTAAATTTCTGATGTCCCCCACCTTAGGAACATAAGGGACATGAGTTTCCACGGTGGTCTAGAGTGACACGTGGCACCGAGATCCAACGACAGAGAATGGATGCTCCAAAATGCACAGGAGAGTGAAAGTCGGTCACGTGGGTGCCCAAATGACTCCCCATAGGGGATGGGAACATTTTTAAAGGTATCATGTCCCTCACCTTAGGGAAATAAGGGACATTAGTTTCCACGATGGTCTGGAGCCGACATGTGGCACCGATCGACAGTAGGGAATGGATGCTCCAAAAATGCACCTGGGGGCTGAACTGTCAAGTATGGAGGTCATATGAGGGTCCAAGAGGTCACATGGGGGCTGGGAACATTTTTAAAGGTTGGTGTACCTTACCTTATGGACTTTGAGGACATGAAATCCCATCAGAGCCCGGTGCTTACACGTGTCCTCCCGAAAAATGACTTTTCTTGAACCGCCTTTGAGAAGGCAACTTAGAAAGAAGATAACTTGAGCTCCAGTGAGAATTTCTTGGTTAAATTTATATGATACTGAATAGAAATGGACTTTAGAATCCAATGTTTGGGTTCTCATGGCTTTATTAATTCATCTAATCCTGAAAAAAGTGGATTTATGATTTGAGACTCCACTTGTACCTGATAAAAACTTCCTTCCAATCCTATGTGCAAAAGGTGTTGTGAAAATATGATTTCACCATCATGTAGGTATTTTAATGCTATTTTTTTAGGTATTTTTTTTTCTTCTAACTCCATCCGAAGCTCTGGAATCATCTTCTGAAGTCCAATAGATGTTTTAGACTTGTGTGTTGCCTAGGCTTGCGAACCCTAATTTTTCTAAAACTGCTCCAAGTTTCTCAAAACTTCCCAAAATCTTCCAAAATAATTTCCATGATGTTTTAATGTCTTTAATTCACCTTTTCATGGATTACTCAGTGCATCTTTGACCTTCCCTACAAGTGGGACCTCTTTTGACTCCAAAGAGTAACAAGAGCCACTGGGTGGAGTCATGGCAAGTTTGAGAGCCTTCACGACCTTCAAAGGCATCATGTTTTCTGAGGCACAAGAATCTATTATGCAATTGTTCAGTACATATTCTCCAATAAGAAGGGAGACATAGAAAGGTTCAAATTTATCAATCTTTGATGCACTCAGAGAAAGCATGTTCTGTGAGGGAGTTGTAGGTGGGTTTGGTAGTATTCCTTTAGGATGATGAGCTACATCATTGGTTGTTAGACTACCACTCTTGATATATCAGAAAAACCTCTCAAATTGTTTAGGATGAGTCCATAAATATTTAGTTTCAGTAATTTGTACTTTTCCTTGTTTTCATATTATATGAAGTCAAAGAGAGAATATGTGGAAAGGGGGTGAAGGCATTGATTTTGAGTCCTGGATAGGCTTAGGAGAAAGATTTGATGTTTGAGGGATGGATGATATTTTGAATGGAACACTAGGAGTTTTCAAGGTATTAGATTTTGTAGGAACATATTTAGATTTAGACTTGGAAGAGAAATCAAAAGACTTACTTGGGATTACAGGCATCTTCTTACTTCTACTGGTGGGATCCAATAATGCGCAGACTTCATGGAAGATAGAAGTGGGGATCGTCAATGATTATTTATTTTACGGAGCTACCATAGGAGGATCATCAATCTTATTTTCTTTTGCAGTAGTGGAGGGGGTACTCTTTTCTTGGAATGAGAACAAGTGAATACCGTGCATAAGAAACTGGGTGCATCTTCTTTGTATTCTTCATAACCTCCAGAATACTCACAGAATATGATTTGTGTATCGTTCTCAAACTTGTCATTTTCTAGGAAATCACCACCTTCACTTTCTTGTTCAAACTCTTCTTCACTTTCTTGAAATTTGTAATTTACATTTATGGGTGGGGCCTCCACAATGAGCCTGGGAGTGCTCCCTACAATCTAATTTCCATTGCTCCTTTGGGAAGAAAATCATTCAAATAATCCCTCTTCAAAGAGGCCATCTCATTTGCCAACTTTTGCAGTGAAGGATTGGTTCTCTCATCTCTAGGATGTTGGGCCTTGCCCTTTGATGGATTCACGATCTTTCTGGAGAGGATGAGATCGTCATCAAGTTCAATGGCCATCCTATTTGCTTCTACAATGTTCCTTGGTTGAGATATTCGTGAGAAAAATCCTACTTCTGATGATTAAGCATTGATGAAGAATCTTTTGACATTGTTTCAAGATGGCGAATCCTCTTTAGCTATCCCGCAAAGCAACCGTTCAAAATGAGCCACAAAGTCTCTCATGGTTTCTCTTTCTCTTTTCCTTATTTGAGCTAACTCGCACCAAGAGGTCTTGGCAGTCTTTAGTTGATTTAAATATTTCCTCGAAGGTAGCCTTGATGTCATCCCAAAAAGTGACGGAGTAGAAGGGAAGGAGGTAGAACCATTTTGTTGCTTTTTCTTGGAGAGACTCCATAAACAATATCACAACAACATCCTCATGTTGGACACCAAGAATTCCACATGATGTTGTGAAGGCAGCGATGTGTTCTTCAGGATGTTGTGTTTTGTCACCTTTGAACTTTGGCAAGTTCTTGCGGGAACTTGTTGGTAGATCATGAAATGGGGGTTCAAGAGCAAG
Source organism: Taxus wallichiana var. yunnanensis (assembly GCA_018340775.1). NCBI lineage: Eukaryota > Viridiplantae > Streptophyta > Pinopsida > Cupressales > Taxaceae > Taxus > Taxus wallichiana. Next base: position 1,289,866 of record CM031241.1, on the reverse strand, counting down.
TGGGCCTGTATTCCTTCCCCATGGAACAATGGGTTGAGGTATTTCTTCTTTGTCTTCCATTATCATTTTTGCTTCGCTTAAGCCCTCGCTTCTACAAATTATTCTTCTTTTGGGGGATAAATGCTTAATGGTGATGGAAAAATGGGAGAATTTGAAGGGTGAGTATAAAAAAGAGTCTTGATATGATTGCCATGTGAACTGTTTAAAGAGCTAGGTGGAGAGGAGGCTTGAGAGAAGAAGTATGGATTATCTCTAATTCGTTCTTGCTGATTTTGCAAAGCCTCGAAATTTGAATCAACAACACCTCTCAACCTGTTGAACCTAGTGTACCTTCCTTCAACCATATTTTGGAAAATTTTACACTGGGAACACGAAAGGAAATTGTGGAATGTGAAAAGTCACATGTAAAAATAAGCAATGTATCTTTCGGAAACAAAATTTTATGAACTCATTTTTTTAAATTTTTTTCAATATTTGATTTTTTTTTGTATTTTAGGACTTTGCAATCGTATTCAGTGTAGATGCTACTAAACATTCCCCATGGTGGGCACAAAAAATGTTAGCGAGAAAATTTATCGAGTGGAAAACTTGTGGATTTCACAAAGCACTTTGGGAATCTAAGTCCCTCTACTTAACCAATGTAGTTGCCGTATATGCATGCACATGAAAAGGTGGATTTATGTGGTGGCATTTCTACCGGGATCCAACAGGACACTCCATGACGCTATGGAAAAGCTTATAGATACCTACAAGAGAGACATTCGCTGGAGAGTGGGAAAGGGGAGTGAGAAAAGAGGTAGGAGAACTAATGCTGTAGGTAGGAAATTAGATTCCTACACACACTAGTCAGAAGTATCATCACATGCATTTATGAGAAGAAACAACTTTGTAAGCATCATTAAGACCAAATGAAATTTGATGAACACAAAGTATCAAGAAATATCTTAGTCAAAGAAAGCTATAAACTCCTTCTTGTATTAATTTCTCAAACAAAATTTGTACATATAGAGAAATGAAGGAAATTGAAAAGGGGGAAAGTAGAAGGAAAATGGCTAACTCCTTTGTTTTCTCTAAGTACAATGCACTCTTGAGTTTACAAGATCAATTGCCAACCCTTTGAAATGGGAATGGCTTTATAATTTATAGAGTAGAATATGACTCTTCATCTACCCCCAATGCCTTTTCATATGTCCTTGCACAACTTAAAACTTTTCAACTTCCTAGGAAACTTCTAAGTCCCTTTTTATAACATAAAGGTGACTTATTACATTATGAACATTAAGACATATGAAAAAGTGCAACCCCAATACAAAATTAGAACATTTGAGAAGAGAGAAAGTTGGGGGAAAGAGGAGAGAGAAAGAGAGAGAATATAAGAGGATACATCATTCCTGATGAAGTATGTTGATCCTCATTGATGGAAAGCTCCAAATGCAGTGAGACTCTAAATCTTTGAACTCCTTGCACACTGTGAAACTCCTCTAAATTAGCTCACGAACGCTTGCCAAGTTGAATGAACTAAGATGGATCTTGAATGCCCTATGAAAAATGACTAGGATGCTCCTAAACAATGATGTCCCCCTGAATGATTATCCTTGTATGACCCATTGTGCCAAAACTACTTTTTGAGTGTAACTTACTATTTTTAGTAAGTGTGAATTACGAGCCAAGATGACCTTTTTGATGACCTTGCCTGTGATGCTCCCTTTGTGTTCACCACCTTATTCATGGCATCTTCAAATGGTGGCTTACCTGAAGTAACATACCCCTATGCAAGGAGACATGTTATTTTTAGTAAGTGCACCATGAATGTCAAATTGCAACAAAACGGGTCTTGAAATTCTGGGTTTTATTCCAGGGTTCCACGCTTCAAATTTTGAGTAATTCCTTCATCTGAACAAGTGGGAAAATGATGTTTTCATTGGTGGGGAAGAATAATGACAAAAACTTAGTCCTCCATATCCCTAAAAAATAGGGACTTCATGGCACAAAAACTAGTTTACGTGAAACTAGATTTTTCAACGATCATTCCCTCCAATTTTTGGATGATTTCACCATTGGATCTTCGAGAATTTGAAAATTTCTTTGAGGAGGGAAGAATGCTGATAAAAAAACAGCCCTCCATATCCCTAAAAAATAGGGACTTCATGGTGTGAAAACTAGTTCGCGTGAAACTAGATTTTTCGATGATCGTTTCCTCAATTTTCTAGGCGATTTCGCCCACCGGAACCTTGAGAAGTGGAGAGGTAGCTCGCTGATTTTTTCCATTATTATGTCATGGAAGCCATTAATGGAGCTTGAAAATTACAGGTCTTGTTTTTTTCTCTGTTCGTGCAATGAAATCAATTCCATTGTGATAGGTTTTTGCTTCTTATGCTTCAGGAGAAATTTCCCTTCAATCGACAAATGGTTTGATGGGAAATTCAATTTTTCCTTCGTTGAGCCAAAAATGAGATTTCTTCACTGTGAATGTTCTATGCACCACCAAGGAGGATTGAAAGTGTTTTTTTAATGGCCTTCAAGAGATAAAAACTCAGCAACAAATGGTTCATCAATCCAAGCACCGGTTTGCAAGATATGTTTGAATTTCGGTTTTATGGCAATGGGGATTTCCATTGTTCTTCTTCTCTGTTCTTCGTTTCTTCTTATTATCTCGATGAATTTTTATTATGAGACCTATGTGCCATCATGGAGTGAAGGATGATGTGTTGTAATGGAGCTGGTTCAAGCTTTGGCAATGGTGGAGTGGTGGACTGGTGTTCTCTGTAATTTTCTTCTCATAATGGAGAAGTAGTTAGAAACAACAAGAAACAACTACCATTTAGATTTTTTTTTTTAAATTTTTGAGTTGGAGTTGGGAAAATTTTTTCATGTTTGATGTTCCTGACCTCCGGGACGTGTGGGACATCAAATTTCATCATGGTTAAGAGGATGACATGTGGCACTAGATCCAATGGCAGGGAATGAAGGAGGAAAAAGCTACTTTAAAGCACTAGGAGCTGAAAGTTGGTCACGTGGGTGTCCAAATGACTCCCCATAGGGGATGGGAGAATTTTTCCATGTCTGATGTCCCCCACCTAGGGACATAAGGGAAATCAGTTTCCATGGTGGTCCTAGAGCTGACACGTGGTTCCGAGATCCGACGACAGGAATGGATGCTCTAAAATGCACACATGGGAGCTAAAAGTCAGTCACGTGGATGCCCAAATGACTCCCCATAGGGGATGGGTAAATTTTTCAAGGTCTAATGTCCCTCACCTTAGGGACATAAGGGACATCAGTTTCCATGGTGGTCCTGGAGCTGACACGTGGCACCAGATCTGACGGCAGGGAATGGATGCTCCAAAATTCACCTGGGGGCTGAAATGTCAAGTATGGAGGTCATATGAGGGTCCAAGAGGTCACATGGGGGTTGGGAGAATTTTTCAAGGGTTGATGTACCTGACCTCAGGGACATCGGGGACTTGAAATCCCACCAGACTCCTGTGTGCTGACACGTGTCCTCCCAAAAATGACTAAGTCCTGAACTACCTTTGAGAGGGCAACTTAGAAAGAAGATAACTTGATACCGATGGAATTTATTGGTGAAATTTATATTTTCTTGACTAGAAATGGACATTTGAATCTAATGGTAGGGGTATCATGTCTTTATTCATTCATCTGATCCCTTAAAAGTGGATTTGTGATTTGAGACTCCACTTGCACCTGAAAAAACTACCTACCAATCCTATGCGCCAAGGTGTTGTGAAAAATATTATTTCACCACCATGTAGGTATTTAAATCTTATTTCTGAAGGTATTTTGTTTTTCTTATAACTCGATCCAAAGCTCCCGAAATCATCTTCAAGTCCATCAATTGTTTTAGACCTGCATGCCGCTAGGCTTATGAACCTAATTTTTCTCAAATTGATCCAAGTTTCTCAAAACTTCCCAAAATCTTCCAAAATAATTTCCATGATGTTTTAAGGTCTTCAATTCACCTCCATATTTAATTTTACCCTTTTTTTTGCTCCAAGGGGTTGATCTAGTCATGGGAAGGCCATCGATAGCCCTTCCCAATACTGCCAGAAGATAGTATCTTTTCAAAACTCCCTAAAATCACCTAGGGGAATGAATCTACTTAACTAAATCACCTATTGGGATGATATTAAACTATTTAGGAGGTCATTTGGACTGATTGACAGACCTCGGGGTGTCTTAGAATGATGGGATTTGAAAAAATTAAACTTTGGGGTATCATTGTCATGCTTGGAAATTGTCAATTTCCATATTGCACATTTGCATGAAAACACGATTCTATTTAAGAACAAGGTCATTGATATCAAAATCAAGTGGTTCGATTCTCTGTTGTACCTCACGTCAAAGTCATTTCGATAAACTTTCAGTTATCCAGGCACATACATGCCTTTCATCTAAAAGTTCCAATTCTGCAAAACATGATTAGAAGTAATATTCTTCATTCACCATATGTTGTAATGATATGTGGAGGGAAGGGAGCTCAACTTCCATGGGTAATGTAACTTGAATCGTATATGAGAGAGAAGGGAGTGACTTTGGTTGGAGTGTGAAATGAGGTTTGATAAGCATGAACGGTGATATATAGTTATGTGTACCAATTTTGAACATGTTTATCAACAATATTTTCCAATATTGATTTTATCATTTTATTGGAAGATTTGGATTGACCATTGCACTATGGGTAATACAGAGTTTCCCATTGTAGGTAGATATGGAATTTTTAGCTAATGCTTTGACATTCATTTTGTTGAAAGATGCACCTTTTTCTCGTATTAAGAGAGGTACAAATCCCAAACTAGAAAAATGGCGTGTTTAAAGATGAATTTGAAAATATTTCACCCTGTGACATAGGTAAGAGGCATGGCCTCTATCCACTTGGTAAAATATTTGGTTGTGGTGATTATGAAGGTGTGACCATTAGAGGGTGTGGGATTGATTTTTCCTATGAAGTAAAGTCCCCATCTAGAAAAAGGATAGCGTGAAGTGAGAGGTTGGAGGGATTGTGAGGGGACATGAATAAGATTACCATGCCACTATCATTATTTACATTTATTGACTAAGTTACATGCTTCGATTCCATGGTGGGCTAATATTAACCCACACACAAGATATTTTTAGTTAATACCATTTTTCTCGTGTGTGTGCCACAAACTCCTACATGAACTTTGATTAAAGTTTGATTATCTTCATCATGATTAAGACATCTTAAAATATTCCCATAATAGACTCTTTTAGATAGGGTGTTAGAGAGGATAGTATAACGTGAAGCATTTTGTGCTAAGGCTTAATTATAATGGGCATTCATGTGTGGAGGATAGGTTATCTTGGATGGAGGTATAAATGACTTAATACTGGGGTTCTTATGAATGACAATTTCACACACCATGGTAGACTCGAAAGATTGTATATGGGCAATAAAAGATGTTCGATGAGAAACTCACTGTGTGTTTGATTTATATAAAATTTAAGAAGTGATACGATAGTCACCATGGTGTTTACTACTTTGTTCCATGCACGGAAATTTTTAAACGTAATAAGCTGAAATTTCCCCTTGAGATTGTTGACCATGATCCAGATTAAGGTGCAAACCGATGGAAAAACACTAAAAATGGGGTTTAATGTGATATATGAATCAATTTCAAATGAATGAGCTATAAACATAAAAAAATCTTATTGTAATCACAAATTGAAAAACTCCATGAGAGAGATGCATGCCAAGAGATATGTTTGTATTATTCAAAACCAATTATTTCACAGTGATACAAAGAGAATGAAAGAATTGCTAGAAATGGAATATGAAGGGTTCTGAATGTGAAACAAAAGGTCATCTTACATGGAGACCATTCACATCCACCTTAGGGATGGATTAAAAAAGATAGAAATGGAAAAATCTGAAATCTATCTAATTATTATTATTATTATTATATTAGTCCCTATTGTCGTGGTCATATAACCTAGCTTGTTGAACTATTTCAAAACCGAAAGAAGAGATGAAAAGAGAATGGAATGAAATTCATGTGGTCATCTTAGATAAAAATTATTATTTTTCATCAATTCTATCGTCAAAACTCCGTAAACGCTCCGAAGACCCTCAAAATTGCAAAATACTAAAAGCTGTTGAAAAATTGCTAAAACTAGATTTCTAGGACTTTCCAAAAATAAATTTTGGAAATCCTAGTTTAGATCAGACCATGTTTTTGTAAGGAACAAGTTTATCATCCTTTACCTAATATTATCCATTTACTTGCTTGATTATCAATAGAGAATATGAAAAACCTGTCGACTCTTTAATCCGCCAAGATATTGCAAAGCCTAAACTTGCTATGAGGGCTTCATACTCCATGATGTTGTTAGTGCATGGGAAACCAATGTGGTAAGACTTGGGTATAACATTATGATTCGGTGTGCATAGAAAATTCCAGATCTTGACTCATGCATGTTGGAAGATCCATTAAAAAAGTCTAAGAACAAACTACATCAACGCACAAGAGAACTTCTTTTGGGAAGTCAAAATGAAGTGGTTCAAATCCTAATAGTGGCGCTGCAGCCATTTGATCTGCTATAGATTTATATTTTATGGATATTTTATAGAAAAATTCTATATCAAACTCACTTAGGAGTATAACCTAACTATACATTCATCCTATTAAGACAAGTATTGATAATAGATATTTTAAAGGATCTACCTTGGCAATAAGATTTGTTGTATAATTAAGTAGGTAATGTCACAATTTATGAAAGGTGAACACTACTCCCAAATATAATTTCTTGACCTAAGAATATTAAATTTCAATGAGAGATAAAGGTTATAATAAGGTAGTAAACTGGTTGTTCTGCCCTTTGTCCTTGTGTTAATCAAGAAATGCCCCTATAACATGTTATGTGGCATATGTGTACAATATCACAAGATTTCCTTGAATAGGTGACATGAGAACCAAAAGAGTTTATAGGTATTATTTCAACTTAGTGAAAGAATATTGACATTCCCATGTCCATTTAAACTAGACATCCTTCTTGAGAAGTCTGGTTAAAATGATGAAACTTATCTGCAAGTTGAGATATGAAGCACCGGATAGACTGAATCTTTCCATGGAGAACTCATAACTGAGTTAGGTTCTATGGTGGAGGCATATCCATGATTAATTTTAACTTAGTGGGGTCAACTTTAATCCCCCTCCATAAGACTATGAATCCCAGGAGATTTCTTGAAGTGACACCAAAGACACATTTCTTTGGATTAAGGAACACCTTATATTATCTCAATCATTTAAATATACACTATAAAATGGTTAGATGCTCTATTCTAGTGTTAGATTTGGTGATAATGTCATCAACATAGTCCTCCATGATGTCATGAAGTAGATCATGGAAAATAATAGTCATTGCACGTTGTCCCTATGTTCTTAAGGCCAAAAGGCATAACCTTATAACAAAATGTACCCTAGGGTGTTATGAATGCTATGTTTTGTTGTCCCTTCTTAGAAATATAAGTCTAGTTATAACCCAAAAATCCATCCATTAAAGATCATGTTTCTTTTCCTACTATAGAGTCAACAATCATGTTGATATTTGGAAAGGGGAAATCATCCTTGAAAAATCCTTATTGGTATTCCAAAATCAACGCAGATCCTTACCCTAGGTGTCTTATTTACAACAAGAACCATGTTAGTTATCCACTCAAATTAATATATAGATATGAGGAAGTTGGATTTGATTAGTTTTTGAAGTTCTTCCTTGATTAAAATGCAACCTTAGGATGCATTTTCCTCAATTCTTATTTTAAAGGGTTTTCATATCCAGGAGAACCAAAGATTCTACATGACAACATAATGATATAAACCTGACATGTCCTTGTATGAACATGTGAAGACATCCTAAAATTTAGTAAATATTTTCATGAATACCTATAATTTTGATTCATACAAGCTTGTACCAAGTTGTAATGTGATTTTGGGTTATCACTTGTTCTGATGTTGATTATGATGGTCTCCTCCACCAACATTTTTATGTGTCATTATCTTAAAAATATGCGGTAGGTTTATTTAATTCATTTGTTTGATCTCGTAATTGAGTCTCCTCTCTTTGGTGACTCAAAAGGTTTTTTCCAAGAGATGCATCCTTTTCCTTTTCCTTTTTTTTTTGCTTCTCAAATAGTGCCTCGGTGAGGTTTTCACTATAAGAGATTGTATTTTTCTTTTTCTTATTTTTAGTTTTTAATTTTTTTGATGGACTATAGAACTAAATTTTTTTCTCCGAAGTAAGTTGAAGCATAAATTTTTATATCGAAACCCTTCTTGTGATTTGATAGGGGAATAGGGTCTGAGTCCCAAAAAACTCCTCGATGGCCTCATCATTCTGAAAGAGGTCCATGATGATGTGATTTTGTTGGTCCTGATGGATAAGACATGGGTAGGTGATATAAAATTTGAGAGTACGAATGGATAAGTTTTCAAGGAAGATCTTGATTTCATCGAGGTATTAAAAAAGAATATGCGTGAAACCTGTATAAAATTTGGAGTTAGAGTCCTCTTCACTAATTGTTACATTGAATATTACATGCCTAATTTAAAATGTTTCATAGCATAGACCATGACGATATATATTTTATTCATATAGAATAGGTTCGAGGTGGAATTTTTTTGTGGGCCAAGTCCTCTTTCCTTCCATTTCATGTGTTCATCATTTCATATCAATTAGCCATTTGATCCTCGTATAACCAAGAGCCTTCATAGCCATGAATGTTTTCATCCTCTAAGTATCCACATCATTTCTAGAGAGTATTTCCATTGTGATAGATGGGATCATTTTTAGATGGAGTGCATTATCTCTTTCGTACATGTGTGGAGACAATGATAGCCATCGACATGAAAAACATTCTCAAGATTGTATTCACTAAGACCTTTATGAGAAAAATTGAGTTCAAGTTGGTGATTTGGATGTAGATGGTTTTGAATTTGATGTAGAAGGTGGAGATTGGAAAAGTGTATTAGGATCTACATGGTTTTCATTTGTGACTGGTATAACATGTGCCACGATGGATCTTTCATAAAATGGACAATAGTTGGCATGTTTATACATTCCTTCTAGGAGTTTACAATATTTAAAAGGCTTAACATTTGCGAGAAAGGTAAAATATTTCTCATTATGGGGAAATTTGATACATTGGTCGAAAGTGGAAGGTACATCTTGCATTGCATGGATCCATGGCTGACCTAAAAGGATATTATATGAGGTTTTGACATCAACAACATGACATAGAGTATCCAACATGCGTAGGCCAAATTGTATGGCTAAGGTGATGGTTCCACAAGATTTCCACTCAGTGTTGTCATAACCACATTTGGTTATGGTATTGGCTTAAAATATCTTTTCAGTATGCCCGAGACATATCAACATCTTCATAGAGTAAATCTTCAAATCAGCTCCATTTTCAATAAGAACTCGTTTGATCTTATGATCAGTAATGTAGGATTTAATGTACAATGAGTTATTATTCTGAAGATTGGGATTTAGGAGGTCTTGAGGACTAAATGATAATATAGGGATACTCGACGAAATATGGGAAATGAGTGCCTAAAATTGTTGTGTGTTGAGATTATTGAGAACATGTGGCTCATGGAGAGCACAAATAAGAATCTCTTGGAAGGCGGATGATGATTTTAATAACTCCATGAGGGAGATATGCATGGGTGTCATCACTAGTTAATTGACTAAATCATAGGGAGCAGACAAAGATTTAGCTTCAATTGTAGTTTTAGGATTTTTGGAGCCATAGAATTTGACACTTGAGGCTCGGAGGAAGTAAATGGATACTTTCTTTGTGGGCACCCAAACCATTTTTCATCATGTGGGCTACTGCATAGTTAGGAGTTTGGAATTTTATGGTAGCTCAATGGAAGGGGTATTTTTTGAAAAATGATACGATTAAGTTAAATTCGATATTATTTGAGGATTCTCCATTTTCCTAATATTTTCCATTCATACCATGTTTGGGAAAAGGATTTGAGAACATGTTCAAATTATCGTTGGTCATTTTATTTGGTGACGGGTCTTTGACCACAATGTCTCTTCTATCAATAAGATATTATATGTAGTGGTGAAGTCTCATACAATGATCTGTAGAGTGGTCATTAATGCGATGAAAATGACAATACTCACTACCTTTATTCCAAGTTAGTATTTGATCTCCTTTTGGGAAAGATGTTTGTAATGGGGTAAGTGACCATATTGGAACTCACCAATTTTCGCAAGACACTTGAAAGACTCTCTCCCAATGGTGTAAATTTTCTTCACTTATTATCACGAGGGGAGTATCTTCTTTACTTGGCACCACGATGGCTTGTTTTTATTTAGATTGTTTTTCTTGATTATTTTGAATGTTGTGTACATTACGGTTATTAGTTATACCATCATTAACAACATTTTGATTTTAATTGATAAATTTGGGTTTGTCATGTGAATGATTGTTGTTATTATTGTTGGTGGTCCTTGATAGGAATTGTAATAATCCCTTTATCAATAATTTTTTTTTCTATTCGGGTTCCCTTTTAAATGACTTCTTCAAAATTTGTGAGACAATGTATCAATATTTGAAAAGACAATTCATTATTTAGGTTAGGTATGAAGATATTAACCAACTATTTTACTAGAATTAAGCAAGGAAATCGACTTGTGATTCATCTCCATCATTGTAATAATTGTGAATTTTTTTCATTTGTTTGTTGTTTGGTATTACACAAGTCCATCATTGTAATATTTGAATCAATATTAAAGGATAAATGTTTAAAAAAATTCTCAGATAAGTTAGGAAAGGTTGTAATTGAACCTTTTGGGAGATGTAAGAACCAATCTAGGGCTTGTCCTCCTAATCTCTTTATAAATAGATGCAAAATATATACATCATTGTAGGCTACCTCCGAAAATCCATAAAGAATTATTTGACATGTTCGTGAGGGTCATGTTTTCCTTTATGCATGTCAACGTTTGGAACTTAGAAATATTTAGGATAAGATAAGCGCAAAATGTCATGATTGAATGAACAAGGGCACATCTCCTTAAAGTTGAATTTTTTTCTTTGTTTTTGCATTTTGAAAATGGTATCCTTCATGGTTTTCCATTCCTTTACGAATGGTAAATTGGCTTGTGGAATATTTGAAACATTTTCAAGTTTGTTTTTCATTGTTTATGTTTCAGTTTTAGTCTTTGTTTCTTTTTTATTCGTGTCACTAGTGACCCTTGAGGCCATTAAATATAATTGTTTAGAAATCTCATTGATTTGGTCTACCAAATCTCGATTTAACGCATCCACAAAAGTACTATAATTCCCTTTGTTGGAAGCATAATGGATAAAAGGGGGTGAATCCATCCTTATAATTTAATTAAAATATTAGATCACTTACATAAAACATTTATCAATTAGTCATCCATTAGTGTGTGCACAACAACATAAAACATTCATTCAAATAACCATGAGCAAGAGAAGCAACACTATGACACGAGATATAAGTGTGAAAATTCAAGGGAAGAAAACCCATTAAAAATTTACTGATATTGCACACAACAAAGAATCAAGTGAATATTACACATCACAAGACATTTCTTTTGTGAGGCACTAACCCCATAAGGAGAACCAACTCCTAAACCCTTGTTGATATTATTCACAACAAGAGACTTGTATGAATATGACTCACCACACTATATTTTGTAGAGAAGATCACTAATAAATTGTGCTGCAACTTTGTTGAGGGTGATCACTAGATTTAGATCCTAAAACCTTTAAACCCTTTCTCAAACCCTAGGTCTTTAACCTTACACAAACTTGTACCTTATTCACTTATCAAAGCTTCAAACCATTGAAAAAACACTTGCTGTCATTATTCAACCTATAACAAACTTTACCATATTTCAAATAATGCTAAAAATGTACAAATCAGTCACAATTAGGTCACACTTTTCATACTCACTCAACTTGCTCACAAAAGAACCCAAAACTTCACTTTTATAAGCTCTCCGCATTCAAATTCAAAAGAGTTTGGTTTCCCTCCTTTATTTCAATAAAATAAAAATTAAAAAAATCTCATATGAATCTCTATAATATTTTCATATGACCCAAGTAGGTTGGCCTAGCCAAAACCACTTATCATGCACCAACAATCCTCAAAATCCCATCACTAGAATGAGAAAAATATCCTCATGCCAAAAATATTTTTATTCAAGCTCTAAAAATCACCACACATGAGTAATATGAAATTTAAACATCATACATGGGCGTAATTTACTTGATCCAATCAAAAAAAATCATTTAATGGGTCTACTGCGGCTCATTACGTCTCACAAAACACCTATTTCCAACACCCTGTCTTTACCTTTAGGCCTCAAGGCCCTTGAAGATGAACTCAAATATGACATGTGACCACTAAATATAAATACCAAAACCTAGAGAACATATATGTAAGTCATATCTCATGAAACATACCCTGGATCAAACCACATCAACTTTTGTCTTCACCAAATCACATTACCCAATACCCAATTTTACAAATGCAATTGGTTAACACCATTCATGACACTTTCAAGATGTAAAAATGGATTAAATAGATGAAAAAAATCCCTCTTCACTTTTAGGTGATAGTAAAAGATTTTTCGTGAGAATCGATACAGAAATTGTGCACCATGATGAAGTTGCACTCCAACGGTAACATGATAGTTCTAACATAATACGCAAGATTCGAGAAACAATGGAAAATCATGCAATAAAATAACATATAAACTCATGTAGATAAAGAAAAAAAAGTTTCTCGATATGCTCATAAATCGAAAATAAGGGGTACATATAGGAGTGGTTTGTAACTCTTATGCACGACACGTGTACACAACCTTATTGACCTATTTAACCTATGACCTATTCTCACTAAGTGAGATGACTAACCAATCAGGTGGACAAGATGTTGAATGGTGACAATTATAGTCATATAAACTAACACCCCCTTCATCGAAGATGAGGTAGAGGTCATGGAAAGTCAAAAATTAAGGACAAACTTCCCTAGACAACTAAGAAAGATATGTCAATGGGGCCCGAGATACTAATCCTGATAAGGTACCCATGTACAAACAAAAATTTCTAGAAAATAAAAAGAGGAGAAGAATGGGTCCCGACAATGAGGCTTGATGAGGTACCCATGTACAATAAAAATATCAAGTAATGGAGGAAAAACACCTAAGGGAAAACATCCACTTACAAGAGATAAAAGACACCCCTAAACAACCTAAGAAAGATGTGTCAAACGAGTCCTGAAAAATAAAGGCCTAATAAGGTACTCATGTATAAACACAATCTTTCTAGAAGAAGAGAAAAGATGAACGCTATTCAACCTCCTAAGACAAAAGAGCGTGATAAAGACCACCTGTATCAAGTAAAGAAGAAATTATACGAAGTGACAAGGTTCGGTTGTTATCCAAGGAATGATGCTCCATATATGAAGTGGAAGTGCCGACTACTCCATGAAGAGATGATGGATGCAAAGAAATGGTGAATAATGAGGGTGGAATATCCTATAACTGTATAGAAGAGTTCCCGATGTCCGATGAGTCATGAATCAAAGTACTCTGCTCCCTGAAGATTATGTAGAGGACCAAAAGTAGGTGGATCAAGAAATAAATCCTCAATATGTGGTAGATGATAAGTGGATGGTAGAGGTGGGTCCCCATCACTATGGTAATCAACCAAACTAGAAGAGAAGTCATCATCATCATAAGTGAGCTCAGAAATATCAAGTCCAGGTGAATCGATGAAGAAACCATAGGAGGAACAAAGTGAGAAAAAGAGTAAAGTCGAGCATGAGACTAACCGGGTCAAAGCATAAAGTGTGTCACTTTGTGGCCATAAATATTTTAAAATCGACTAGTAAATAAATAATTAAAAATACTATAAAATTTTAAAAAAGCGTATTTATGATGATCATTTTATATGTGTTTGGTCATGTTTTGGTTATCAAACATGGTTTCTTTGAAAGTACAAAAACTACAAAAAGTGGGACACAGCTTATATGCTTTGACCCAACTACTAATAATATTGTCACTATGAAGCTCTCTAACATAAATAGAATCCGGAGTGAACTCAACTCGCATGCCCTAATTGAGGTGAGTGATCGATATACTAAAAGGATATTAGTTGAAAGTGAAGGAACACTAAGTACATTGTTGAAAGTTCCACCATTCACTTCAACAGACCCTCTCCCAAAAATTGGTGTAGAAGTATTGTCACCAAGCCGAATAGAAGACATATCACATGTCTCTAATGAAGTAAATTCAATGTCAGATGGGGCCATATGATGAGATGTACCCAAATTAATCACCCATGTACGAGTAGATAACACAACAACAACTAAAGATCTTCCTTTTATTCTTTCTTTAGTAGATTCTTTTTATTTTTATTTTTATTTCACTTCCCTTTTCCATTTCCTTTTTCCTTATAACTTTCATGAGATGATGAAGATGGCTTGAGAGAATCGAGAACTCCTATGATGTTCTTCTCAGAAGACTCATGAGGAGGTCAATCTTCTTCTTCAAACCTTTTTCTTCCTCATGTCTACCAATGCAATACCCACATTTTATTCTTTCTTTAAAATTTTTAGAACTAGAAGAGGAAGTGGAAAAGTTTGATTTTGTGGTGGATTAATCCTTTTTAATCTCGTGATGCTTTTGTTCGCTTCTTCTCTTTTAGAAACTTTAGGTTTTTCATGATCAACAAGGAGAGCATGTAATTTTGTGGATCTAAGAGTACCCATATGATTTAACTTCTCTTGTTCTCTCATCAATTGGTGACAAACTCATTAAAGGAGGGCATAGTCCAACTTGTGCCAAATGTTATGTTTGTAGCATTGAAGGTAGAGATGGAAACTGAATAGTTTGAACCAAGTTTTGCAAGGATAGAAAACATGAGTTGTGAGTCCTCCTTGTCGGTTCCACAACTTTTAAGTTCAAATCTTAGAGACTTGAGCCTAGTGAAAAGTCTTGGAGAGTGTCAAAATTACTAGGGTTGAGACTAATCAGCTCATTTTCCAGTTCATGTCCTTTCATTTCATCATGTTTCCCAAAAATTTTATCTAAGGCATCCCATAATTCCTTGGGAGATTTGACAATATTTATATGAAAGCATAGTTCTGGTGATACAAAAAGACACAACAATCCAAAGGCTTCATCGCATTTGTCAAACCACTTTTCTTTCTTTGCATCTTCTTTAGGTTTAGTTTGCAATCCCATAGTTATCCGAAATATTTTTTTTTCTCAAGGAAAGAGACATGACATCTTTCCATTTGTGATAGTTAAATGGGGTAAGCAAAGGAACAAAATTAGGATCCATAGTAGATAAAAGTGAGTAAAGAAAAATAGATAAAAAGTAAAGAAAAATAGAAAAAGTAAGGAACTACACAATGAACACCCCCTGATTGCGGCACTTTATAAGTAGTGCATTGATTACACCCAAGTGTTCATGCGACGTGAGACAATTGGTCACTCAATGTAATTAATGAAATATTGCACAAGCATGGAGACCATAATATGCTCAATCATGTGCAACGAAACAAGTGAACAAGCAAAAAAAAAGCAAGAAGGAAAGGAAGCTCTTTGTCTTTGTAAGGTTGTGGTAGACACACTCACTAATCCAAAAGCAAAGAAGAACGATTACAATGCGGAAAAGGCTAAAAAATTAGTTCGAATGGATTATCGAATGCAACAGAGGCTCCCAGAAAGTGAAATAATGCTAAGAATGTCGCTACACACTCAATAAACAAATTAGTAGAAAAAAACACTAAAAAATGTACTTTTGAAAATGCCAATAAGCCTAAAAGGGTGATAAAAAAGACACTTCAAAAATATAATACAACTAGATAACGACAATTTCAAAATACTAATATGATTGAAAAATAACTAATTTAAATTAATTAATTACTTAATTAAAAAATCTCTTTAGTAATTAAAAAATTAATTACCTTTAAAAATATTAAATTAGATTTTAAATTAATTAATACTAAAAAATTTAGATCTTAATTAAAAACCTAGCTTAATTTAAAAGCTCACGTAGGTTTTAAAAGTCTTACTTTTTAATAAAGTGAACTTAATTTTATAAAAATGCCCACGTATTAAAAAGATCCCCACGTTATTTAAATGCTCAAGTTTAATTTAAAATCCTTCCTCTTTTAATAGCCACTCCCACTTTTAAAGATTAAAAAACACCCACATTAAATAAAATCCATCCTATTCAAAGATTAAATCCGACCTAACAAACATGCCACCGCTTTAAATCATAAACAACTGCTCTAATTTAAACAACCCAATTGTAATATCAACGCATTTCAACATTAAAAATGCCACGCATATGATAACAAAAGTGAAAAAATAAACAACACGACACAACCCAAAAATGCACGCGGGTCAAAACAAAAATAGGTTGGAAAAATAATCTTTAACGTTTGAAAACTATTTTTTTTTTAACTATCACTTTTATTTTGAACCATATTGCAAAAACTAGAAATTAAAAAAATCACTTGCTTTTCAGTAAAATATTAAAAAAACAGAAGTTCCGACCTCTAAAGTTGGCGGTGCCTCCAACGGTGGGTGTAGCTAGCTAACTTTGGTTGTTAAACTCCTGAAATCTACACAAGCAACATGGAAAAATTGCACAACCTTTCAAAGAACAATTGTTAAGAACATTGGAAAGATTCCAAAATAGAACCAATAAAAACTTACACGAGGAATGATAAAAATGAAACCAGAAGTAATCAACAACCCAAAAATGACAAGTGCATGTTTACCAGAATCCTCAAGCTCTGATACCATAAAAGAATGTTCGTGACAATTGATACGGAAACTGTGCATCACGATGAAGTTACATTCCAACGGTAATGTGATAGCTCCACTGTAATTAGCGAGATTCAAGCAACAATGGAAAATCATGCAACAAAATAACAAATAAACTCATGTAGAAAAACACATCAAAGTGTCTTGGCATTCAATCGAAAAGAAAGGGTCCATATAGGAGTGTTGTGTAACTCTTGTGCATGACATGTGTACATAACCCTATTGACCTATTTAACATATGACTTTTTCAACCTATGACCTATTCTCACTAAGCGAGATGACTAACCAACTAGGTGGACAAGACATTGAATAATGACAAGTTTAGTCATATACACCAACAAATAGCAAGCATCACCCAATCCATTTAATGCACTAACCAACTCAATGTTTCAACAAAAGTAGTTACGATCGAAGAGAAATAAACCTTCTTTATAATAAATTGACTGGAAACCTCATCAAACAAACTAATCACAAGACAAAACTTATACAAGTATAAATATCTCTGAATTACCTTTCTAGATCATATTGGAACTCCTAAATCCAAGTGTAAGGCCTTCAACCAAACTCATCTTTGTAAACTACCTGAAATTGTCCAAAACCTGCCCTTTGACCAGTCAACATAAATGAAGCATACTTGACCATAAAAATGCATTAATATGACCTAAAACTATCATGGAAATCAAGAAAAATTTCCAAATTTACCATATGATCATTTAGTTTGTAACTCCTTTGGACAACCTTGTCCCAAACTGAACTTCTTCAAAAACTAACTTGTTTGAGTGGGGTCATGTAACGCCCACATTTTGACGCCCCAAAACCACATCAAACACCATTAATTATTTTGGAAAAATTTCAGGTATTTTTAAAAAATGTTGTGGGGTACTAAACATTAGTTGCATTTAAATTAATCCCAGGGAAAATTTTAAGAACCCCACCCAAAACAATTTGTATAAATTCTTAGGCAAATTTGGAAAAATTGACTTTTGCAGTAAAGGCGAATATGAGAAAATCGACTTTCTCGCTAATATGTTGTCAGCTGATAGTATATGATGTTGGCCAAAAATATATGTAATTTTTAAAAATTCATTTTTTGACAATAATAGTTAAAATGATCGGCTCAACGAGAAATCATCCTCCCGAGAATATGGCGCAAGCGAAACGAAAAAAAAACTTTAAAATGATTTTTGTGAAAAATACAAATTTTGCTAATTTTGTATGGAAAAATATATTTTTTGAATTTTTTTATGTTAGCAATTAAAATGATCATTTCAATGAGAAATACATCCTCCCAAAATATGACACAAGCAAAAAAAAATCCTGTACTATGTCTCTGTCTATCACTGCTACGGAAGATAGCTTTTTATACGCTGGCAAAGTAGCAGTAGCGTATTTTATGCTACCGAACGACAACATAAAAACATGTTATCGGCCGGTAACATAAAGTATGTTACAGCATCGACAATATTAAGGAGAATATTGGAAATTTCTCTTTCACGGGGATGATGAGTAACCCCTAAAATTAACTTGTACACAGAAAAATTTGGCGACCCATGCCTACTCCCTTCCCAAAAAATTCACCAATTTTGAATTTTAAAAACTGGAATATTCATGAATTAATGAATATTCGCCACTAAGTTTTTTCCCGATTAATCCACCTATAAATTTTCTACACATCCTCAAGTAGTTGGAATTAATTTAATAATTAAATATTATTAAATTATTCCCAAAATCATTACGGAGTTAACATCCTCCTTTTAAGTTTCCATTAATTTTATTTGATTATTGACTAAATTAATTTCATTTATCTTATCCATTTAGTTTCCTCTCAAATTATTTGAATTCCTTTCCTAGGTTGACTTAAATTTATTTAATCCACTACACACCCCCTCTTATTTATTTTAACCCCTTAATTAATTTATTAAAATATCTCATACTCCACATTAGTTTAATAATCCAAATCGAAATGTCATATTTATTTATTGACCCATAATCAAAAGGGTCCATAACATATTCTAACCCCATAAAGGCGGCCCCATTAATTAAATACCCATACCCTTTATTTAAAAATACCATTCCCACCAAAATGCCAAGAAACTTAAAAGGTGTAGGCTCAACTCTCCACCCTTAGATTAAATCAATGGGAGCCTTTAGATCTAGGTTTGACTAGAAACCCTAATTCCTTTTATGTTTTCTCTTTTATTCCTTTGGTTGTCCTAATCCTCCCATTTGGACATTTTGATTTTGCGTTCAAGGAGGTGTAGGCAATAGAGCTTAGGGGAAACTATGGTCGATTATCTCCAAATGGGAGGGAACTCTTCCACCATTTTACTCTCCCTTTTAGTTTGTTTGCCCTTAGGGTTTGTATTTCCAAGTCAATATATTTTTTTGAAAATTAAACAACCAAAATTTTGGTTGTGGGTAAATGTTTACCTTGGTATTATTTTTTTTTTTTTGAAAATCCATTGATTTGGACACACACACACACATGTATATACACCTATATATATGTATGTATGTATGTTGTTTAATATGCGGGTGGTCGACCCATAGAATGGGCGTTGTTTTTATTGTATGGTCATCACAAATAAAAGGAGGTAGGTGCACAATTTGGGTGGGAGGGGGAATCGCCCGCCCCCCCCACCCCCAACAAACTTATTTTTGTTTTATTAAATAAAGGAAAGTGGGTGTGGGAGGTTCGGTGCACCCCCACACTTATATTAATTTATTTTTTTAAATGGTGGGGAGAGGTTCTCGCTCGCCCCCTCCCCCCTTATTCTTTTTTATTTAAATAAATGGTGGGGGCGAGGTCGTCCCTCCTTATATCTTTTTAATTTTTTTAATTTTTATTTAATTGATTAGGGAGGGTAGGGGGTAGGGTAAAGCAGGCAGCTGCCCCCTTTTTTTATTTTTTAATATTAGTTAAATAGCTATATTTATTTATTTATTTATAATTAATCACACACACACACACACACACACACACACACACACACACACACACACACATGACTTATTATTCATTTCATTTGAAAGCAATACAAGGATATAAAGAAAGGACATATTATTATTTTTATTTATTTTTTATTTAAAAAAAAAGGAAATTACTTTCATACTTTCATTTTATAGTATTGTTTAAGTTATATCAACAACAATAAAACTTTACCATTTTAAAGGACGAATAAATGTAAACAACACCCAAATGTATACCCTTTTATAAATACATAGAGTGACAAGATCATTTCAAGGCAAAGCAAAATACATATTTAATTTTATTTCTAGTCCAAATAAGAACAATTTCAATTTGTAAATAAATACACACTTGATTTAAATTACAAATTTTAATGAGACACAATCATCAATAAGATACAACATTCAAATGCTTCATTACAACCATATAAACTTTGTACTTGAATAGTCCATAAAATATTTAAATAATGTCTTTACAAGAGCTCAAACTTAAACTACAAGTATACAAAATCCCTCCACTCAAAGGTGGAGACAATAACGTTAGATTTTGAATCAAATCTCTCTCTTCTTTTGCTTCAATGCCCATATATCTTTATTTTTAGAAAGCACTTGTAGCTCCATTTGATTTTCTACATCTTTAACACAATAAAAAGGAAGGGAACATAAGCAACACTCACCTGCCAACCTTATTTTAATGAGAAGGTGAACCCTACCTTCTCATTGGCCTCCAAGCCCCAACAATAGACAAATAAGGAATATTTAAAACCATGAAAACTCTCACAAAGGCTTCAACAATACATACACTCATTCCAACAAAACTTGCAACACATACAAGCATAATAACATTAATAGTATTAATTTACAATTTTCTAAACACACGAGACTTAAAATCTAAGCGAGGAGGAGAAGAGAAGTATGGGAAACCCCTTATACCTCCCAAGTGGGTTAAGTGTCCACCTTGAAACCTCCAAAAGCTCCATCCACACATAAAAAAATCTTATCCCTCCCTCAATATCTTATCACTCCCTCAAATATCTTATCACTCCCTCATGTAAAACATATAAAGATAAAGCAAGAAATCTCCCTTATCTTCACAAGGTGGAACACCCTACCCACACTCCCTCCATATACACATCCAAAACTCTTATCCCTCCCTCAAAGGCCCCCATTTTCCTTCTCCCCACACCATCCTTAAGGTCAAAACTACCCAAATCCAATATAAACACATACATCCATTCTCTTTACAACACAACACACAAACAAGAAAGTAAAATGCAAGGTATAAGACCCTACCTTTCCATTACAAGAACCTTCAATCTTCAAGCAACAACTTCAAGATTCTTCCAAGTCCAAGCCAATCCAAAAGCAAGCTCCCAAGTTCCAAAACAAGTAACCCCAAAAACAACCAAGAATTCCAATTAAATAGAAAATGGTGGAGAGGAGGGTGAGGTGGATCCATGTAGGATGCCACATAATTTCCCTCCAATCCACCTCACAATTCAAACACAAATACCAAGGCTTCATAAATTGGTAGCATGAGGTTATGACACACTCAAACTTGCACTCAAACCTCCACTCCATGCTTCCAAGGATACAATTAAGAGGGTAAATAAAAAGGTGACATTAATTGCCTATTTTCATTCAACAAATACATCATGAGGGATAAATTTTCCCCTTACATCATAGGTATGGTTGGTAGGAAGGTTTAAGAGGTATGGGACAAGTTTAAATTGTCCCACAAGCCTCCAAAAGTGGGATCAAAGCCCAAATTCGAGTTTGGGTGATGGGAAAGGGTACTCTTCCCAAAATTAAAATCAAATCCAATCAAAATCATGAAGGTAACAAGGACTATCTAACCCATTTAATTCCACATATTCACATCCCAACTTAGCATAATCAACATGATTAATTAACTAAACAAGAGCACATTAATTAAGCAATAATAAAGTGAGAATACTTTACAATTAAATAAATCACATACACAACAAAATAAATAAAACAAAAGAGGGAAAATCAACACACAAACCCATGGTCACATATGAGGTCACCCCTATGGGAACCTCCTAACAAACTCAACAATAAAACGACAATACACATGAACACAAAGTTGCAAGGTGACCTTGTTGCAAACATCCGATATTCTTCCATGGTTAGTCTCCTAGCCCCTTCTTGTTTATTGTGATATAATTTTCCTATAAATAACCAAAACAATACCCCTTCAGCATCAAGGCCATATCAATTACATCAAGCAATAAAACACATACATATCTATCAATTAACATCATCATATAACGTAGCTAAATCATCATCAAGGTTAAGCAATTCTATCAATTGTTTACAATTTCTAAACATTTCAATTCTACCATTTTCATCAACATCAATGAGATCACAAGACTAGCCCGATCATCTAAACATAATCAATACATCAAGAATCCAAAGTGTCAAGTATATAACAAAGTAACAACACTAGATCATCATAAAAATCAAATATCATCATGTCCATGTCCGCTAGAGTCCATACAATCAACAATATGGGGCACACCATATAGATAATCAAACGTCCATATGCTCTATCAACATGCTAACCAAAATTTAATAATAATTTCCATGTCTCTAATCAACAATAATCAAAATCATAGTAAAATAAGTGTTGAAGATGAGTGGGCATTACATCTCCCTCCCCTTAGGCTTGAATTCCTCATTGAAGTCACGAAAAGAGGTAGGGAAACAATGTATATAAATAGAAGTCACACCTTTCACGTGGTTTCTTTACTTCAAAGAAAAAGTGTGTCCCTTAGAACCCCAGTTTGGTCCAACATTATTGTAAAAAGAGAAGGGAGACTATTAGGCATAAATACTAAACCTCCTCCAAACAAGATTGTTAACATTCAAACCTTTAGAATAATCTCTACGAGGTTAACCAAGTTACAACACAACATTTAAATAGGAAATTGTCGATGGGATCCCAATGAATGAAAAATAAGATCCATGAAGAATAGGAAAATTCATGTACACAAGGTGTCCACGTAGCCACACATGGATACAACACACGGTAAAAAGGAAGGATAAGACTTCCACTTAGGTTGAATTATACTTCAATGTTCGTTAATTTAGAAAAATTAACAAATACCAACCATGACCTTAAATTTTCATGAGAAACCACACCTTCTTATAGGGCCAACTAATTAAGGGCCTCAAAATACGAGGCTTAACAACAAGGAAAACACCTAATTTAATAAAAACATTTACAAGGATGTAGACTATTCATTGGAAGTACTTAATATAATACGGAAGAAGTTCCCTTAAATTTTCATGGTAACACTAAGCATGAGCTTGGCCACAAGGTTTCCATAACTTGAATTTATACCCAAATATCGTAACACACAACCACTAATCCTGATTTAGAATACCCAATCAATTAGCCAACATTTTAAATTTATTTTTGGTGATAGGCAATATTTTCCCATACTATCATATCGACACAAGAGATACCATTCTCTCTATATATGATTTTTTTTTTTTATTAAGTTTAAACCTGCCTTAGCTCAAAGAATCTAAAACGGACATAAGCTTTAATATAACAATACATAGGGACACTCAAGCAAGCTAGAAGAGAATTGATGACAAGAGAGGTCCAACTAGCAATCTACTAGAGCAATAAACCCAACATTCTCGTAGAAACTCACAAAAACAACCCGCCCCTTCTCTCCCCAAAGGACAAGGGAGAAAACATCATGGTTCTCCAAAAGGAAGGAGGATTCCAAAATTCCTCCATATCCTTAACATATGTTGCCTAAGTTTTCCCATAAGTTTAGGTCACTAATAACCTATTCCAAACAAAAGAAAGGTATCTCTCTTAAAAATGGAGCTATAATTTCATTCCTAAAGACCACAAATCATACACCTATTGAGCTAAGAGGAAAAAGGGTACGACGTCCTGAAAGGCTCCATCAAGGAGGATTAAAAACATTTATGCTTAAGGGAGTAAAACATGACTATAAAACATTACTAATAATAGGGTACTCCATTATTCATGGTAGGTGGGAATATTTAAAGGGTTAAAAGTTACCACCATTGGCAAGATGGACGTAGGACCCACCAATATGAACATAACAATTAATCCATTCTAACAAGGGGATAAAATACTTATGTATACTTCTACACAAATTTTTCATACTAACCAAAGTGAGAGGTCTCAAAAATGACCTAGTATGTACTTGCATTATAACCATTATACATATGTTTATTGTTTGATATAACAAGGGGGTATGGGACACTCTCAAACATTACAAAACCTAAAGCCTTAGATCGCAATTGAGATTAGGCGCTCATACAATAGCTCAAGGGAACTTTTTAATTAGTGCTATCATTAAAATTATATCCTTTATAAATTTTAGGGCATGCAATAGCAATTTTATACAATCAAGGTTGTTTATTTATACATTCTAATTGTGTTCAATCTCATAAAATTACCCATTCTATATTCCAAATTATAAAACACAAGTTATAATTACGTTTGCCAAGCATATTTATTATAAGTTTTCTAATTAATGCATTCCTTATATTATGATATCCTATACCTTGTGTCATTAAGGGTCATCACCAATGTTGGCATGATATCTCGCCATTCTATATAGGTAAAAGATTATTCATTTTACTTCTAGGGAGAGTATGAGAGGATTCTTTGCTATTTTTCACATATTTTTATTTCTTCCATTAAGATACCATGTTAGAGTAAGGAACCATCTTCCTAATGTCCCAATTTACTTATTAAGTTTGAAAGTCCAAGCCTCCCATTTAGAGTTCTAATATGCTCAAGGTTTATCACATTATTAAGTTTAATGAGTAGAGACAAGATTATCATTATCATAAAAAAGAATTAAAAAACACACCAAGTTTACAAACGTTTTCCCAAAATTTAAATGCATAACTGATACATTCCAGGTGAGTCTCCATAATTATCGATAAGAGATATGATGAAGATGTACCTTATGAAGTTATAAATTTTCTTTTATGAGTTTAAGGATTTTAGATCGGTGTGAGGGAGAAAACAATGTTTACGGTTTATACTCAAAATAGGTTCACTATATAAGAGAGAGAGTTTCCAAAAAAACTTATACTTCCACAAGATACCATCAACCAAGCAATCAAGACAAGGGGAAAATTACCACAAAGACACCACATTTCCTCACCGAGAGGACACCAAAATACAAGAGGGGTGAGTTAGTTGATTTACCCAAAACATAGCCTCTAAAGCCAATAGTTATAACCTTGGATGAAATAACATGACATAAACACAATCAAGATTAGGAATTTAAGACTAGTAAAACCAATATCTCTAAGCAAAAAGTCCAAAGGAGCCCAATGTATCCATATCGGTCTAAGCATAACTCGATACTAATAGACTATAATGTGGTATACCTTAAACAATTTAAGAGATTAAGAAAAGGTATTTCCATCTATGGGTCCCTGGAGATCAAAAAAGAATACTTATTTAAACACAAATCTCAAAGGAGCTTGAGTATAACCATATTTATCTAGGGTATTTATAGTTCAAAATGTTGATCTTTTCTTAATATAACAAAAAACTTGAGTTAGGAATCCAGTATGCCCATTGGTGGACCATCATATCCCAACAATTACACTATCCACACAAAATCCTATAACTATCCAATATTTAATTCATCCTAGACATAATCCATAAATTCATAGTGAGTATCACATCTATCCTGATGATGAAAAAAATCATACTAGGGGAAAGAAAAACATAATCACTATCAAAAATTCCAACTATACCATGCGACATGAGAGCCCTCTACCTAGGGAAATATGAGCATCAAGAGGAGGTCACTCCAAGGTCCTAGACACACAAAGTCTTGTCACTCCAAAAACAAAGGCATGACTTGAAGCACCTAGGATAACAATCAAGACACCTAGGTGTACCCCATACAACGAGAGAACACAATACAAACAAAATAGAACCAGCTCATAATAGACAAGAGTAAACCACGTAACATTTTTTTATGAAATTTAGCCAAGTGGACTTATCGAGGAAAATGAGCTCCGAGTCACCAAACAAAGATAAAATCCAAGAAATATCGGCAATCAAAAGAAATGGCTAAGTAACCACATTTAAATCCTTGAAAAAATCAATTAGACAAAAATAAAAGAAGAAACTGAGAGCTTCTCAATAAATTATTAAAATAAAATTTTGGCCCTTGATAATTTTGTTTAAGTTTACAAATATAAAACACATGAAATATCCACATCACAATCACTTCACAACCCTTCATGGGCCCTTTGGTAGGGGTACTCTACATCGATCTCACATCTAAGAATATACATACAAACGGGATCTAATATGACATCATGTCATGATATCTACTCTCCCATATGGGAATTAAGTCCTCAAACGACAAACATCAACCAAGTCTCTACAACCACTAAAAACCATACACATCTTGCCTAACCATTGAATAAAAAGGGGAGTTTCTAAAAACTAATCAATTTTTAGATCTCCTCCATAATGGCCCCTAAACATTACCTCTAGCACTAATTCCCAAGAGTTGCACCAAACAAAAAATAACAATCCAGATAAGGGAGGTCTCTACAGTCAACAAACATTACACAACCATAATTAAGAGCTAAGAACCCATTGACCAACATCTTCGCAAGGAATCAAATTCCTATCACTCAGGAAGTTCATAAGAATATCAAACTGAATTAACATTTCCCGATAATCGGGATCGACAAGATGCCCACTTAGGAAAATACAACAATCAATATATTTTATTATTGTTATTATTGTGTCATAGGTTTAAGTTTCACTATATGGTTGTTGTGTTCCCATGTCTTCCCAAGGTCCAAGTGTTGAACCCACAACTCTAATACCAAGTGTAACCCCCACATCTTGACGCCCGAAACCACATCAAACACCATTAATTATTTAGGAAATTTTTTTAGGTATTTTTAAAAAAAAAAATGTCATGCGCTATATACTAAACATTAGTTGGGTTTAAACTAATCCACCTATAAATTTTCTACACATCCTCAAGTAGTTGGAATTAATTTAATAATTAAATATTATTAAATTATACCCATAATAATTACGAAGTTAAAATCCTCCTTTTAAGTTCCCATTAATTTTATTTTATTATCGACTAAATTAATCTCATTTATCTTATCCATTTAGTTTCTTCTCAAATTATTTGAATTCCTTTCCTAGGTTGACTTAAATTTATTTAATCCACTACACACCCCCTCATATTTATTTTAGCCCCTTAATTAATTTATTAAAATATCTCATACTCCACATTAGTTTAATAATCCAAATCAAAATGTCATATTTATTTGTTGACCCATAATTGAAAGGGTCCATAACATATTTTAACCGCCTTAGTGTGCACCCATTAGTTAAATACCCATACCCTTTATTTAAAAATACCATTCCCACCAAAATGCCAACAACTTAAAAGATGTAGGGTCAACTCTCCACCCTTAGATTAAATCAATGGGAGCCCTTAGATCTAGGTTTGACTAAATACCCTAATTCCTCTTTAAGGTTTCCCTAATCCTCTCATTTGCACATTTTGATTTTTCAAAGGTTGAAGGAGGTGGAGGCCATGGAGCTTAGGGAAAACTATGGAGGATTTTAGTTCTAGATCTACAAATAGGAGGGAACTCTTCCTCCATTTTACTCTCCCTTTTAGTTTATTTACCCTTAGGTTTGTATTTTCAAGTTTATATATATATATATATATATATATATATATATATATATATATTTTAAAACTACACACTTTATATTTATTCATATAAATTGTGTAGTTTTAAAATATAGTTATAAATAAATAAATAAATATATATATAGTTTAATACGAGTGGTCGACCTATAGCACCGGGCGTTGTTTTTATTATATGGTTATGGCAAATAAAAGGAGCCGAGTGCACACAATTTGGTAGAGGGCTCGCCCCCTCCCCCAAAACTTATTATTGTTTTTTGTTTTATTAATATATGGTGGGGTCTTTCCCCCTCACCCCTTATTAGTTTTGTTATATTAAATAAAGGAAAGTGGTGGGGGATATATATATATAGTGGGGGGGTGGTTCTTCCCCTCCCTCCGCTTCCGCCCCTTTTATTTCTTATTTTTATATTAGTTAAATAGCTACACACATATGCACACACGCACACACGCACGCACGCACGCACGCACGCACGCACGCACGCACGCACGCACGCACGTATACACACACACACACACACACACACACACACACACACACACACACACACACACACACACATGCATACACATATTTGTATGCGCACACACACACACACATGCCCAATATAAGATAGAAACAAAACAAAAAAAAGAAATATATAAATGAATAAATATATGTAAGTTATATATATATATATTTCTTTTTTTTGGTTTTCATACTTATATATATATATATATATATATATATATATATATATATATATATAAAGTTATATGAATTATTATTCATTTCATTTAAAAGCAATACAAGGGTAGAGAGAGACGACATATTATTTATTTTATTTTATTTTAATTTAAAAAAAAGGAAATTACTTGTATACTTTCATTTTGTAGTATTTTTTAAGTTATATCAACAACAATAAAACTCCACCATTTTAAAGGAGAAATAAATGTAAACAACACCCAAATGTATACCCTTTTTATAAATATAAGAAGTGACTAGATCATTTCAAGGGAAAGAAAAATACATATTTCATTTTATTTCTAGTCCAAATAAGAACAATTTCAATTTGTAAATAAATACACACTTGATTTAAATTGCAGATTTTAATGAGACACAATCATCAATAAGATACAACATTCAAATGCCTCATTACAACCATATACACTTCATACTTGAATAGTCCATAAAAGATTTAAATAATGCCTTTACAAGAGCTCAAAATTAAACTACAAGTTAAAAAAGCCCTCCACTCAAAGGTGGAGACAATCACGTTATATTTTGCAACAAATCTCTCTCTTCTTTCTCTTTAATGCCCATATATCCTCATCTTAAGAAAGCACTTACAACTCCATTTTTATTTCTACATCTTTAACACAATAACAAGGAAGAGAACATAGGCAACACTCGCCTCCCAACCTTATTCCAATGAGAAGGTGAAGTCTACCTTTGCATTAGCCCCCGAGTCCCAACAATAGAGAAATAAGGAATATTTACAACCATGTCAACTCTCACAATGGCTTCAACAATATATACATTCATGCCAACAAAATTAATAGTAACAATATACGACAATCTAAACACATAAGCTTAAAATATAAGCTAAAGGTGAAGAGAAATATGGAGAAACCCCTTATACCTCCAAAGTGGGTTAAGTATCCACTTGAAACCTCCAAAATATCAAACCACACATAAAAAATCTCATCCATCCCTCAATCTCTTATCACTCCCTAAAATCTCTTATCACTCCCTCATGTAAAACATATAAAGATAAAGCAAGAAATCTCCCTTATCTTCACAAGGTGGAACACTCTACCCACACTCCCTCCATATAAACATCCAAAAATATTATCCCTCCCTCAAATGCCCCAATTTTTCTTCTCCCCACACCATCCTTAAGGTCAAAACTACCCAAATCAAATACAAACACATACATCCATTCTCTTTACAACACAACACATAAACAAGAAAGTAAAATGCAAGGTATAAGACCCTACCTTGCCATTAGAATGGCCTTCAATATTTATGTAAAAATTCAAGCTTCTTCCAAGTCTAAGCCAATCCAAAAGCAAGCTCCTAAGTTTCAAACATGTAACCCTAAAACAACCAATAATTCCAATTAAATAGAAAATGGTGGAGAGGAGGGTGAGGTGGCTCCATGTAGGATGCCACATCATTTCCCTCCTATCCACCTCACAAGTTAAACACAAATACCAAGGATTCATAAATGGTTAGGGTGAGGTTATGACACACTCAAACTTGCACTCAAACCTCCACTCCATGTTTCCAAGGACACAATTAAGAGGGTAAGTAAAAGGTGACATTAATTTCCCTTTTCATTCAACAAATACATCATGAGGCTAAATTTGGCCCCTTACATCATAGGTATGGTTGATAGGAAAGTTTATGAGGTATGAGACAAGTTTAACTTGTCCCATAAGCCTCCAAAAGTGGGCTCAAAGCCCAAATTCGAGTTTGGGTGATGGGAATGGGTACTCTTCCCAAAATTAAAATCAAATCCAATCAAAATCATGAAGGTAACAAGGACTATCTAACCCATTTAATGCCCACATAGTCACATCCCAACTTAGCATAATCAACATGATTAATTAACTAAACAAGAGCACATTAATTAAGTAATAATAAAGTGAGAATAATTCACAATTAAAGAAATCACATATAAAAAAATAAAAATAAAAAAGAGGGAAAAGAAACACACAAACCCATGGTCACATATGAGGTCACCCCCATGGAATCCTCCTAACAAACTCAACAATAAATGAAAAATACACCTGAACACAAAGTTTCCAAGGTGACCATGTTGTAACATCCGATATTCTTCCATGGTTAGTCTCATAGCCCCTTCTTGTTTATTGTGATATAATTTCTTGCAAACAACCAAAACAATACCCCTTCGGCCTCAAGGTCATATCAATTACATCAAGCAACACAACACACACACACACACACACACACACACACACACACACACACACACACACACACACATATCAATTAACATTATCATATAACGTAGCTAAATCATCATCAAGGTTAATAAATTCTATCAATTGTTTACAATTTCTACACATTTCAATTCTACCATTTTTACCAACATCAATGAGATCACAAGACTAGCCCGATCATCTAAAAATAATCAATACGTCAAGAATCCAAAGTGTCTAGTATATAACAAAGTAACAACACTAGATCATCATCAAGTACTGAAATATCTATCCATGTCTACTAGGAGTCCATATAATCCACAATATGAGTCACAACGTATCGATAATAAAATGTCCATACTTTCTATCAACATGCTAACCAAAATATAATAATAATGTCCATGTCTCTAATCAACAATAATCAAAATCATAGTAAAATAAGTGTTGAAGAGGAGTGGGCATTATAGGTCCACTCATCACCACAAGCTATACCATACATTTCTAGAAACTTGGAGGATTCCTCTACATGATATAATCATTATCCATGCACTAACAATAAATTCTTACCTCTTAGGATTATTTTCTCTCCTACCGCTTTTGAGCTAGGGTTTTAAACACATAAAAAGTTGTTTACCTTATTAACATTTGTTTATAAAAATATGATAATGAAATGACCTCATTATTTTTGTGAAACCTTATAGAATCAATTTAGAAACATCCCTGAAATCCAAAAGGTCCCATGCAAAGCACACAATTCAGGATGAGAATCAGAAGACCCAATTCAAGCTAGAAAAGACCTTGTTCTTGACCATGTTTCACCAAAATTGACATAACATGAAAAATACATATCACAGAACCCTGAATTTTTCCCACAACATCATGACACACCCTAATAACATTTCCAATCATCACCGTGTCACAAATATCTCTCAATCATTCCACCCAATGATACTTGCATAACAAGCCCTTAGGGTTTTGTACTATAAAGTCTAGGGTCAAATGAAATAACACTATAACTAATCATAGAAATACTCCAAAATATCCTAACATAATTGTTACATCATAAATATGATTCCTATAATAATCTATGATCTCATATAGCTCCATAGCTCAACCTCACACCTCCTAGCATCCATACCTGGTCCAAATAAACACCTGAAACTTGGTCTCCAACTTGTATATGTATCCTAAAACTCATGGGAGTTCCCAAACACTCACTAAAAATTCTATAAATCATTCCAAAATATTTCTTATGTCACAAATAATATTCAACCATCATGCACCATCACCTAGGCTAGCTAGGTCACTTGATTAGGCTTGCTAGAAAAAATAATTATCATTGAATCAATTGATATCACTATGAATACCTCTAAGTCATCATGCCATCATCCTCAAAATTCTCTGACCCTAATTCATCATCCATTTTTTCATTAATGAGGATTTTCATCAATGAAAACACCTAATCCACAACATGCCAACAATCTCCCCCTTTGTCATTGATGAAAATCTCTTGAACTTCTGCCCCTTTTATATTAATGTAAAAGGCATTCCTATACCAACATATTATTCACCTTCCTAAGCTTCATAGGATCATATTTTGGTTGGAATCATCAACCAAAGGTCTCATTATAGCTCACAAACATGATATTCTTCAAAAAATCTTATTTTTAGAAATCTTCAAGCATAAAATTAAGTATGGTCCCCTTAGTAGAGCACATACAAGAACTTAAACAAGACAATAAACATGAATAAAGCAACATATTACCTCTTCTCTTGAGTATTGTATCATCAATCATCTCTTAAACATGCAAAACTTTCCCTTTTACCACAAAAATATGTTTTTCTCTCCATGAGATCATTGTAGTAGTCATATATCAAAATCATACATTTCAAGAACATGCCAAAAATGGTGTCCTTGAGCTCAAACATCCTCCTTACCTTCATTTTTGGGATTACTTGTCAAGGCACAATTTTTTCTTGACTCAATCATCTCTTGCTCTACACACCACATAAGGACTTAATTCCCTTAAATGATCTTTCACTACATTTTAGACAACTTTATCAAGGTTGTAAAGACACAATCAACCTATCACAAAACTCCTTATGACTCCCTCTAGATTCAAGACATCCTCTAAGAGAAAGGAGATTTTTTTCGAACTTACATTGAAATTTTGTCAAGAAATTGACCCATCCACTTTGGTACCGTCCTAAAACTCCTTTTCAATGTATGACAATCACATTAGGATGAAATAATGTGATTTTGACCTTAATATGCTTGATCTTGGAGAGAAACACCTAAAACATACCTCATATGCCTTGAAGACCTCCATAACACCTTCTAGAAGTACACACACATGCTCCACCTAAGCGATAGTAGTCATACACATCATCTTACACATATAGAAGAACCTTTTCACATCATTTATATACTGAATAGCATCAGAACATTGACCTTACTTCATATCTAGCTTCAACTTTGTGAAGAGACAAACCTTTTTAGCATATGATTTCACCTATAGCACCTTCATAGAGTGAAAATATGTACTCCCCCTATCATGAAGATTCCCTTACAACTCTAAGAAGCATTTTTATCTTCACATAACACTTTAGAAACATATTAGACCTCCCAAGGTTTGAGACATATCACTTTGGACCAAGATAGAGAAATGATTCTAGACAAGTACTTCACCATTATCTTGATCAACCAAAAACACCATGAAATCTTCAAGGAAGACTTTCTCAGTACACGATCATCACCTATAGACTGTAGAAGCTCATATCATACCTTTGAGAACTCATATGTAGGCTAGATAGATAAAACATCAACTTAGAAACATAGTTCTATAACCTGTTAAAAGGTAGAAAGATTACAATAGAATGTCAACAAAATGTCAGCACAAATGCAACAACAAAGAAAAACACCCAGCGGACTCAAACAACTTCCTTTCAGTCTTGATATTTTCACCATTTAGACTTGTCTCACTATCAACAAGCTGATACAGTACTTCCATTGACCATATTAAAACCTCCATGAACATTGAAGCTTGATACCAAAGGAAATTTTCCTAGTTTTCAACTTCATTCTTTTCCAATTAGGTCTCTGTCACTCTTCATTGTTAACACTTTGGACTATCATGAATTTCAGGAACCTCAGACCTTTTCATGGCATAAAACTTTTTAAATCACAAAGTACACATTGTGTAGATGATTTTTCCAATGTTTAGCTCTAGATTCCATCATTAACACCTTCAAAAACAAAATTTCTTTTATACTACTTGAAATGCACTATTAGGACCCAATTTTTGGTAAGAATCACTCAGATTTCTCAAAATTTAGTTTTAAGAGCTCCAAATTTACTATCAACACTATAATAACATCTTGTAATGACCTGAGGCTCCTTAAATGATTTTAATGCATGGTCATCTCATTCTTACTTGAATACACCTTAGGTTGCACATATTATCCTTTAAGAGAAATGTTAGAGACCACTTTAGATTGGTCGATGAAGTCATTATTTTGATGGCTCATTGCATCTTAAATCTTATCTAAGATGCATAGTCACCAATTATTGCATTTGAAAAATGGAATGGTAAATTTTGACTAATAATCAGACCTAGATAACTTTAACACTTAACAAGATTACTACATGACATGACTCAACCCCACTTTACACTAAAAATTGATGACTCATTACAAACATAGAATCCATTGAGACTTCATAAAGGAGTATATATATGTACTGTGAAACATTTGATATGA
>CM031241.1:1198510-1255495 GCA_018340775.1 Taxus wallichiana var. yunnanensis | reverse complement strand
AATCACTAATTAAATAATACTTTTATCTGTTATGCCTTTGCAACAAGAGTGTTTATCTTTCTTTTCCTTTCTCCGTGTCTTTTCGTGGACACTCATTTGCATAATGCTTCCCTTTACAGAGATAAAGCATGTAGGAATAAACTTTCTCTTTTTACCCATATATTTCTTTTCGAAGTAGGATTTTCTATACGACTTTGTCTTGAATATGAATCTTTATTCCTTTTCTTATATTTTTGTATTTTTATATTTACCTGACCCTTCCCCACAGAAAAAGATGAACATTCATGACATACCTTCTTTCTTTGAGGAGTATGTGGGGACCGACAAACCAAAAAAGGTCAATATCGATCATCTCAGCAAAATTTAGTACCTAAGGCTTTCGGGCCTTAATGCCTACTTTTCACGATCCTTTTCTCCCGGCAGAGTCAGGCATTTGTCTCATCAATTATCCGATTGATAGCTCCAAGACTTAATTCTTCAAGTTGCATTCCATGCATAGCATTTTGTATTCCAGCAAAGAAAGTAAGCGGGAAAAGATTCTATGTACCGTAATCTCATAGTAGCATCATTGATATTACCAGAGTTATAATATAATTGCAGATATAACATCGATACTCCTTAATCCTACTCATATCACACAGTCTTGCTCTTAAGAATAGAGAAGTATTCTTAAGCTTATCATTATCTACAGTACCAATAAATTCTTTGATTAAAGCAGCTGTTAAAGCAAAATATCCTCCACTTAAAATATCTTCTTTTTGTGGGTTAGCATCCCACCATTCTCTAACTATTCCAACAAATCCATTGGCTATTATCTTAGCAATTTGATGTGGATCTTTTCTATACAAGAGTAACTGAGAATTTTCCCAGCCAATCATTCCATGAATCATTTCTTTTACTTGAGCAGTAGAATGACAATCTATCTTATACCAATTAGGCTGCAAGGTTTGAGTTCTTGCAGTATTATGCAATGGTTCGGCTGATGCTCCTGATGATTCTCCTAAAAACATACTCTCAGCTTCCTCAGGAAGAATTTTCACCATGCTAATTGATCCTTTATTAGCATCCTTTTTATCTGAGAGGAATAATGGGCTATGTTTTGACAAAACAACTTTATGCTGAGAAGTAGATCTTGAAAGTTCTAGCAACTTCTTTCCAAGATACCTTTTGAGACCAATCAGTTCTATTTCTTCGAGCTTCTTAGTATTTTCTAGGATTTGTTCTAGTTGAGGAACCATGACAGTAATGGATTAACAAATTTTCTTGGATAAGCTCTACTTTGTGACCTAAATCAATAGTAGACTCACTTAATTGATGCAGACTACTTTGGACAAGCTTGTGAGTTGTTCCTAACTTAGAGGAAATATCTTTTTTGACTTCATCATTTTGAACAACAAGAGGTTGGATAATATCTACAACATTTCTAGTTACAACTTTGGGAATGTCAGGACATGTAGACACATATGTAGAAGTATTTTCAACATTCCTATCTACTTTTCTTACATAAGTACTGACATCATCTATTTTAGTATTTAACAACTTAATAAAGCAGAAGTCACATCTCCTTTCTGATTTAATTCAATAGCTTTTAATGTTTTCTCCATTTCAGCAAGGATAGACTCTTGAGATTAAGTCTATCATGGACATTTTTGACAGCCTTGTTAGTCTAGTTTAACATTTTAGAGGACTCAGACGGATCTATGTGCCTGTCAACAGATCTTTGATACCAAAAATAGCTTTTGGGATTCATCTGGGGACAAGACTTCTGAACTGTCAAGGACGGAAATGAGGAGGAAACATGAGATGCTCTTGAGGCCATACTAATGGTTGGACCATTAGAGGGAACATATTTCTACTTAATAAGTTGTTCACAATCTTTACACCATAAATAATCAGTATTTGGGTCATGGACTAGACTGTTATGGCTACAAATATATGTTTGCTCTTTTTTACGTACTTTCTCGAGGTTCACCCAACGAAAACAAAAGTATCGATATGAATGAAGTAGATCTAGGTAAATCAGCCATAGAACTCTTTGATATGAAAGATAAAGTAACATTAGATTTGGATTCATTTACTGCAATGGCATTTTCTAACTTGGGCTGACTTTTATCAAGAAACTTCTTTGACAAGGTCCATTCTTTGGGAACTTTAATTTGTGACCAAGAAATCAACTCAAGTTCTATCTTTTGACTCTCCAGACTAGCATGACTCACCACGCTACAGCCTTTGGAAATACCATGTTTGACTGCGGGATGCATGGTATTGACAAGCCTATAAATGATTTTATAATGGATAGTCATAGGGCAAGCAATTGTGCTTCATATGCAGACCTGTAGTGGCAAGATGTAAGCGTAGGACTTGTTTAAGCAAGTCTTCTTTTGTAGACTGATTGATAGTTTGGGTAAACCTCAAAAGATATAGGGCCATTATGCAGACCAATTTGAATTGCATAGCTAACAATGAATCTTTAAAACTTTCAAATCTCAAATCCATAAGACAACACAAGACAGAGGCATTAAGACCTCGATGGAACAAAGGAGTAATTCCTATTTGGCACACATCCTATATGGGCAAACTTAAAAGCCTTTTGCTTTTTAGGGCCTGAATATCAACATGATCTATTAATGGAATATCATACTCATGAGAAGAAGTCTGAGAAACTTGAATAACAAACTCTCTAGTTTTTAATGTAGTAGCAGACAATAAGATGAAAAGCAGTTAACTTATCATACACTTGATTGTAAGGGATCTTAGCAATTTCCATGCCTGGTAAAGGATCCGATTCTTGTTGACGCTGACATCAATAGCAAAATTAACAGGAATACGTCAGATAAACTTACAAGATCTTGATCTAAATCTCCACCAGAAAGACTAGCACGATCTTCAAACTCCATATCCGGTGCAGTGCTTCTGTAGCAAAATGCTTCGTTCCTTTTAGAAGCAGATAAGGTTAGGGTTAGGAGGAATACACTTAGAGAATGTCGAGATGATGTGCGCGTCACAGTAGAGAAATCGAAGTGACTGCGAAGAACTCCTTTTTATGCAGGAAGGACTACTGCAAAAATAAGAACACAAGACCACAAGATTTTGATTAGATAATAAATGAGGAAACTGCCTTGGGCCCAGGAAATGTAAAACTTCCTTTCGAAGGTGGTCAGTTTCCCTGCTAATATGAGTTAACACAAAATATTGTAAAATATCAATCAAATTGCTTGGCTGAACTGGGTAGGGGAAAGGCTGTTTTTCCTGGTTTTGATCAAAGGAACCTCTGGTTACCTATAACTTGATGGCGATTCTTGATAACCGATCTGCAGGTGGGTTCTAGATCTTACGGGCTGGTTGTGGAGTTTGTAATGGCTGATTTTGGATGGTATTAGGAAATGGGATGGTTAGAAGCTAAAGAATGATAGTTAGAGGCAATGAGTACGTTGGATAATGGATTCGAGAACGGATTTGGGAGGATTGTAATTCCAAAAGCATAAGAAATGTTATAATGGAGGACATGCAAGATGTAACTTCTTGGTTTTTGATGAAGAAGATGCCGATTGATC
The DNA here is from genome assembly GCA_018340775.1 of Taxus wallichiana var. yunnanensis. Classification (NCBI taxonomy): domain Eukaryota; kingdom Viridiplantae; phylum Streptophyta; class Pinopsida; order Cupressales; family Taxaceae; genus Taxus; species Taxus wallichiana. The sequence goes on along the minus strand of CM031241.1, from coordinate 1,251,941 downwards.
TCCTTGGCTGCCAACTCTTACGGTTTCTTCACTCGTCTCTGCTTGGTCAAGTGAAGTTACGGACTCTGCTAATCGCTTTGGACTCTCCTTTGATTCAAAAATCCTTGGTGATCTCCAAAATGAAATTCCGATCCGTTGTTTTGGTTTGGGAAGCCCATTTACGAGGCAGATGGCGGTTGCGTAACAAGCGGCGGATCGAGTAGGAACAGCATCGGTTAGGAAAAAGTAGGCTATTTTTAGTAAAATAGCCCACCTTCTAACTTTTCTCAGAGAGATCGGTTGCGGGCTTGGTCAGTGGCTAGAAGGTCGGCTTTGGAGTGCGAGTAAGGAGGCATTAGTTATGGATGTGAGTCTAGACCAAGTCATGGGTCTTAATTAGGTTAGTTTAGGGTTAGGGCTAGGTCATGATGAGGTGGCAAAGTGAGGTGGCGGGTAAGGTGATGTGGATTTATCAATTACTGAGGTAATTAATAAATAATTGTGTGAAGTTTAGGTAATGAGGTTAGGTTGCGAAATGGGATGCGGGTCACGAGGGTCGTGAGACACGAATTTGGTGTCTACATTAGCCCATTATTGTCGTGTAGCTTGTTACGTAAAGGCTGCGCGGACAATAATATGAAGTGGTTTCTCATGTTAAAGATATAGGTAATCCCCTCAAATCTATCACGAGATTGAGTGAGCGGGAAATCGGGGATAGGGTTGATAAAGAGTATATGTGGTAGAGAGGATGGTAAGGTGATGGTGTAGGTCGAGGAAGCGACGCATGTTGAAATGCAATAAATACGACTAGGGTACATGATTTGGCTAGCAAACCCGGCAATGTATAGGCAAAGGTCGATAGTTTATCCAAACAAGGGTGATATAATCACGGTATCGAGGCATAGGAAGTAGCTCGGGGTATATAACGGTAAGGTGCGAGGAGCGTTTAGGCATGTTGGCGATACGAATGGTTGGTTTGGTTGAGATAAACGTCACGGTCTGGAAGTCAGGCAAAGTTGGTCGAGATCAAGTCGAGGACCCTAATCATGCTAAAACACGAACAAGTGAGCTCGATGGAACACAAGGTACATGATGGATGGATAAAATAAAAAAGCGTTGATTGTGGGTATAGTATGGAAGTGATGCGGCCTTGGGTCGGGCCAAGTTGTTGGGTGGTGGCCATGGGTCGGCCCAAATAAGTGGCAGTTGAGGCCTTGGGTCGGGCCAATTATAGGCGGAGGCCTTGGGCGAGCCTTGGGTCGGGCCAAATAAGTGGGTTGAGGCCTTGGGTCGGGCAATTGGTAGAGGCGAGGCCTTGGGTCGGGCCAAATAGGTAGGCGAGGCCTTGGGTCGGGCCAATAGGTAGGTTGAGGCCTTGGTAGGTTGAGGCCTTCGGGCGAGAAATAGGTAGGGCGAGGCCTTGGTCGGGCGAATAGGTAGGGCGAGGCCTTGGGTCGGGCAAATAAGTAGGTTGAGGCCTTAGGTCGGGCCAATGGTAGGCGAGCCTTGGTCCTTGCGAGGCCTTGGTCGGGCCAAATAGGTAGGTTGAGGCCTTGGGTCGGGCCAAGGCCTTGGTAGGCAAATAGGCGAGGCCTTGGGTCGGGCCAAATAGGTAGGTTGAGGCCTTGGGTCCCTTGGGTCGGGCCAAATAGGTAGGTTGAGGCCTTGGGTCGGGCCAAATAGGTAGGTTGAGGCCTTGGGTCGGGCGAATAAGTAGGGGCGAGGCCTTGGGTCGGGCCAAATAGGTAGTTGAGCCTTGGAGTCGGGCAGCCTTGGGTCGGGCCTTGGGTGGTAGGGCGAGGCCTTAGGTTGGGCGGACAAGTGAACAAATGTTGTGCAGCAAAGGTGGACGAGGCGATATTGGTGAAAAAGAGCGAGGTAAGGAGCAGCGAAGAATGGGGTAAAGGGGTATCAAGCAAGCGTCGATTCATCATGGCCGATATCGGTTAAGGGGGCCGAATCTGCCGGTTTCTAGAGCAAAAGCGAAACGACATCGGTTTAAGTCGAAAAACCTATAAAAAGAAATATACGGCTGTCATTGTCACTTTTGTTTTTGTAATCCAAATTGACTTGTCGGCGTGGAGAGTTGATTTGGAGGGTATTGAGTGAGGTGGAGCTATTTGATTGGCGGAGAGAGTTGATAGTAGGCCGAATAGTTGAGGAGCGGCCGAGTGATTGGCGAGACCCAGCGAGGCGGGATTGGAGCCATAGCACGAGCGGGAAGAGCCGGAGGAGGCTGGACCAGGTGGACCGCCACCACCCATCCCACCACGGCGGCGTGTCGTAAATGTGCTCCGTGGTTCTAAACTCTTTAATTTGGTGATTTGGTTGAGTTATGTGGTTTTGGGATTTGGGTAGGAATTGGTATTTTGTAGGAAATAATGGGTAAATGGAGGTAATTTGAGAAAGGGAGAGGGTAGATAGGTTAGATAGGCTAAGGCGGCTAGGTGTGTAAAATTTTAGGGTTTTTGGGTGGGTGGATGGGTAGAAATAGGTAAAAAATGAGTTTTGGGGGCCGTGCGCGGGTTCGGCTCGGGTAGTGGGCGATGTGCCGATGTCGGTCACTAAGCGGCCGGCATCGGTCGAAAAAAAATAGAAAGAGTTAGAATGGGGGGACCGGCATCGGTCTCGTATCGGCCGGTATCGGTGGGGGAGGGATGGGTTGAGGTGGTATTGAGGTGTATGGCTTTGGGGTGTTGGGTTGGGTTGGGAGTGGGGAATGGGATTGGGTTAGGGGTTTAGGGTTTAGGGTTTAGGGTTTGAGGTGGGTTAGGTTTTTAGGTTTTGTTAAAAATGAGTTTGGAGGTTTGTGGGGTGGGTTGGGTTGGTGGGGTCTTTGGGGGGTTTGGTGGGGTTGGGTTGTTGGGTTGGGTTGAGTTGGGGTAGGGGATTGGGTTAGGGGTTTAGGGTTTAGGGTTTAGGTTTTAAGGTGGGTTGGGGGGGCTTGGTGGGGTGGGTTGTGTTGGGTTGGGTTGAGTTGGGGTAGGGGATTGGGTTAGGGGTTTAGGGTTTAGGGTTTAGGTTTTAAGGTGGGTTGGGGGGGCTTGGTGGGGTGGGTTGGGGTTGGGTTGAGTTGGGGTAGGGTTGGGTTAGGGGTTTAGGGTTTAGGGTTTAGGTTTTAAGGTGGGTTGGGTGGTGGTGGGGTGGGTTGTGTTGGGTTGGGTTGAGTTGGGGTAGGGGATTGGGTTAGGGTTTAGGGTTTAGGGTTTAGGTTTTGAAGGTGGGTTGGGATTGGTGGGGGTTGTGGGTTTAGGGTTTAGGGTTAGGTTAGGGTTTAGGGTTTAGGGTTTAGGGTTGATGAGGTGGGTTGGGATTGGTGGGGTTTAGAGTTGTGTTAGGGTGGAGAAAGGTGAGGTGTGGGGTTAGATTTTGGGTGTTCTGAAGGGGTTTAGATGGTAAAGTAGGTGTTATAATAAAGAGTGGGTCTAAGAATGTGGGTTGGTTTTGCGAGGCACGTCGGCGATTGACGATGCGTGATAGGATGCCTCCACTATTGAGTCGGATGAGGCCACACATATCTGCGGCGCATTGGGCCATCATGCGCGAGTGGGACTCGGCGGGGTCGAGTACGAAGCGATCGGCGAGATCACGGCGATGGTCGCCCTCATCGAGAGATGGGATCCGGCGGCCAATGTGTTCCATCTCTTGGCCAAGGAGATAGCGGTCACATTAGAGGATGTGTATCGCATCCTGCGGCTCTGCGATCGAGGAGAGCCGTTTTCGAGTAGGTCGAAGCTGCCATGGATAGCATCTGCGAGTTTTGGGGATGCGGCCGCTTGCTTACATATCATAAGCGCGAGCATTGGATATGGTGACATGTACAGCACACACGAGACATGAACACGGCTTGCCGTGTTGATGATGATAAGGATCACACAACCGCCCTCCGGATTGAGAGGAGGCCGCTTCCCACGGGCATTGATAGAGTGCTTCTGGAGATGGTGGAGGAGCACACATTTTGCATGGGCACCGTGTATCAGTGCGGTGCTCTGAGGAGTTATGGGGCTATCCCGCGGAGGAGCGATTTGGTATTTGTTCTACATTTTGTTGCCTTTGTTGGGCATCGAGCACATCGTATGCATCGGGCGATAGGAGCTACCCCCAGGGGCCACGGTCGTGTATGCAAATATGGATTTGAGAGGTGGTTGGGGATCGTGGGCGACCACGGCGATTGTTGCGAGTCGAGATGTGGCCTCTTATAGACATATGCTAGAGGGCCTTACAGCGGAGACATTATATGGAGACCCTACGAGAGTCACCGGCTGGCGAAGAGCCGCGTGCAGTGCGCTGATCCAGTATACATTACGGATAGCGGGGCGTAGGCGGGAAATCGGCGGATACCCTTAGAGAGTGCAGCGAGCGAGATAGAGGCTGCCACAGGCGAGCCACCTCCCTTCCCTCGGTCACGGGAGGGATGATGTAGAGCCCCACTTGCCGCGCCACCTGGCCTTAGATCAGGCCCAGGTAGCGGAGAGACCCGGCGAGTGAGGTGTGGATGATGCAGGTGCCGCAGCGGCATCGAGTGCAGTAGAGGCTGGCGAGAGAAGCAGCGAGATAAACCGCTGCACGCGCCAGGGGACTTAAGCTGCGATTCTGCGAAGAGATCAGCTCGGCGAGTGCGGTTATTACGAGGGCGATTAGGCTGCTGCCACGAGCACGAATAGAGGAGTCTACGAGCGGCTAGCTTGAGCTCGAGTACGAGCACGAGCGGCACCACCACCAGGCCTGGCAGCCACGAGTGCGAGTGCGAGTACGGCGGCCGTACAGCGGCGCAGCACCACGGCCCGAATACCACCACGGCCACGAGTGCGAGTACGAGCACGGCGGCGCCTCCACCACCACCAGCCACGAGTGCGAGTGCGAGCTCGAGGGATATTGGTGTTAGGTGCGAGACCAGGCCCGATTCCTTGATGGCGAAGATCGTTATATGGAGGTTAGAAGCGAGAGGCCCGTTATTATCGAGATATTCTTGATAGTAATGCGGAGTCGAGTATCGAGCGTATGCGGCGCATAGGGCGAGACCTCGCACGGCCAGAGATCTCGGGGAGGGCAGCCACAGGTGGCGTGTCCGTGGCAGGCGGGAGCGAAGGCACCACGAGGGACCAGCGGGGAGAGGTGCGAGGGCGGTGGGGAAGGCGATAGATCCCGACATGGTTTTGTATAGGGACATGGGCACCGATCTGCGAGCAGTTGTATTGATAGAGGCTGCGTGCTACACTTATTCATTGTTTTGATTTATTTATTTATTATATCTGGCTGCGAGCCGAAATGCAGGTTGTACATTTGATCTGAAACTGCGAGCGAGTATATTTTGATATGAGAGACGGCTGCGAGCGAGTCGATATTTTTAGTAGGTATTGCGGCTGCGTGCGGCTTTGGTATATTATGAGATCACAGAGAGGCCCGATGTAGGGCACATTGTATTTTTGAAAAGCTGGGATATATATATATATAGATGATGATGTTTTGATCCACATCTTTGTTTTTAAAATGTGTTGAAATAAATGGTTGGTAATATATAGAATGTGTGATGAGTTTAATTGACATGTTGATAGATAGATGATCTTGATGTTTTTGTTTGTTTGTGCGTATATATGAATGTCGAGGTTATGTGATAAATTGGTGGTTTTGTGATGCATTGTATATATATAGCGATGAGTTGGATCTAAATGATGTATAGATTGATAGTTTTTTGATATCGTAGTTGATGGTTTGTGTATTTATAAAATAAATGATGTTGATGAAATTATAATGCTATGTGTGGTGGATAAACAAATGTGGTAAATTGTGTTGTTGTTTATGCGAGGCGAAAGAGGCGGGCGCGACAAAAATTTAGATGAGAAATGAAGAAAAAGAACCTGTTTCAAAAGGAAGGTGTGTAACGCGTATCGGTTTGGAACCGATGTCGGTAGAGATATAGGCCGATATCGGTTAATGGCCGATCTGGTTATTTAGGTATGAGCTTTTCTAAAAATAGAAAAGCTAGGGTGGCAACTTAAGTTTTAATTTTAGAGCCATGCGAGAGGTTAAATACGTGAGCAGCGCGCTTTTGGCAGGCCGAGAGGCAGTATTTGCATGAGAGATTTGGGTGAGAAGGAGAAAAGAGACAAGGAAAGTAAATGTGATCCGAGATTTAGAAGCGAGAAAGACAAAGTTAAAAGGGTGGTGATCATGGCGAAACGAGGAGAAGCATCCGCGAGCGGGCAGGGAGGAGAAGACAAGGGCCACCTCAGCTGCTGCAACCCAAGAGGTATTGTTTTGTTTGTGATTTGATTCTGCATGTTTCGTGAATAAGATGGGGGAGAGTAGGTGGGTAGATATGAGAAAGAAAACATGATAACAAGGGTTGCAGGTGAGGTAAGTGTTACAGGGTAGGCAATCGGGGTTTGGGTATGTTTGTATGTATAAAAAGAATAAGCGAGCAAATTATTGTCGTAGGTGGTTGTTTTTAGGGAAGGTGTATAAAATTGATGATGGCCGGTAGCGGTTAGGAGAACCGGTATCGGTTATTCAACGATATCGGTTATGTATAACGATGCTGCGATTCTTGGAGAAATTTCGAAATGTTTGAAAAAAAGACCCTAATGGATTGAATGGTTGTTTATTGTTTTGGTGTATGCGAGCGAGAAACGAGGGTTGAGATGAATGATAGCGTGCAGCGCTGTTATCGCGAATCCGGCGGATGTAACACCGTGAATGGACATTGATAAATCGTTTGGGGTTAAGTGGAATCCGTTATTATTCACGAATCGCACGTAACCATGGTATGTTACAGAGCGCCGATTGAGAGATGGAATCACGAGACAAATACCTTATCTGCAGCGGTGAAATAGCAGTAACATTGGAAGATGTGTTTGGATTTTGAGACTCCTATTACAGGAGAACAGATTTATCGAGCACTACTAGCGCGGGCGGGCAGCGATAACGAAGTGTTTGGTCCATACATGCACGAGACTTAACACGGCGAGTTTGTCATTCACATATGGGGTAATGTATGCGGCACACCACGAGGAGACAAGGTTAGCGATGATTATTAATGATAGCGGTAGGGTATTATGCATTACACGAGGCGGAAGGAAAAGATTTCAAAGGCATTGATGTGTGTTATTTGGGAGATGATAGAAAGGAATGTGACTTTTGCATGGGCACTGCGTATTTGGCGGAGCTATCTGAGGGTTTATGGGCTTGTAGGCGAAATCACGAGAGACAACGTTGGATTACTCATACTTATTACAACTTTGTTGGGCCTATGAGCACATTGTTTGTGTGCGACAATAGGCCCGATCCATCGAGCGAGAGAGGCCGGAGATCACGAGGTTGGGATTGACGATGGTCGAGCAGAACAAGAGAAGCGAGATCTCGAGCCGTGCCGGGTGACATTAGTATTACGGCGGTATAGGAGAGGTGACGGTTGCGGATATCTGTTGGAGGCCTACGGAAACTATATAGTAGCAGAACATAGGCGAGAGTTGAGAGGTGTAGAGCGGTTGAGGTGGATCGCGGGGCACGAGCCGGAGTGAATATGAGAGGATTCCTATAGATCGCGTGCGGCGACAATTTGGATTTGTGCGGGACATACCACGAGGCTTATAGACCATATATGAGGATCGATCTGCGGCGGCATTCTCACCACCCGGCCAACACCTCGAGAAGGGCACGAGGAGATAGCGGCCGATCGCGAGGTAATGGATGCGGGAATGACGAGAGGCCTATAGATTATGGTGGGTAGCGAAGCTGCGAGGTGTACGTGGCGCCACGACATAGCGGTGATTACAGCGAGAGAGGATCGTCTGCGGCGTTTGGTTCAGCAGCTCAAACGCGAGTGAATGAGACAAGAGAGATTGTTAGTGGTTGCGAGTCACGGGCGGCGAGACTAGAGGCTGAGAGTTCTCCATGCGAGAGGCGTATTCATATGTTACTGAGAGAGAGATTAGCGGATCGGTGGCGGTACCAATAGCCGCGGTACCTTTGAGGGCAGAGAGGCCGGCGAGAGGGTCGGCGATCACGATCATCACCTAGTTCGGGATGAGTTGTGATGAGTACAGTATATGTTAGCGAGTATAAGAATAAATAAGGATCTGACTGCGTGTCGATGATAGAAAGATGTATTTGTTTAACATCTAAATAAAATTGAATATGTATGTTGATTTGAGTTATGATAATAATAAGATTGTCGGTGTTTTGATTTTCGGTGTTTGAAAAAGGATAAAGAGAAATGTGATTAAAATAAAAATACACAAAAATATTTATATTCACCACACAAGATAGGTTATGGTAGGGGATGGTCGAGCTAACCTTGGGAGACCCCATGTCTCAGAAGTCTTTGCCTACATAGCCCATTGCACAAAGCAGGAAGGGCCTCAGACCGATGTAGTTCTCCCTTAGGATCAGGGAGGGGTGAATTTAGGCAATTTGGTATGGTTTAGGCAATTTGTCGTTTGGTAAAAAAATTTGATGTTGGTAGGGTAATGTTGTTGGTCTGGTAGGATAATGTTGTTGGTGTAGGTATAGGTAAAGCAAAGGTTAGCATACCCAGTAGTAGGGAATAGTGTCTGATTAAGATCAACACACAATTCTAGATGCGAGGCAAAGCGGAAAGAGTGCTCCGTAGGTGAAAAGAGCTAAACAAACCACACAACGTAGAACGAGCCTGAAGCCCTAAGTGCCGTGTATAGACGAGAAGTCCATAGTTGAAAAGAGTTGTATGATCACAATATATCAGGTGTACGTTACGTCCCTTGAGTTGAAACAAATGGTGAGGTGATGTGGATGATATAGGCTGAGGTACTGAAAGAACTTGTTACAACGAAAGAGAGAACCTACCCTAAATAGACAAGTCCATGACCCAAAGTTCTTTTGCATGAGGCTTTTATTTTATTGAAGATAGGCCCGATCGATGCGGGAAGTCTATAAGGGATATTGATTGTATTATTCTTGAGGTCTTCACGAAGGCTGATCAATGCGAGAAGCTTGATAAAGGCGCGTATGTATAAATTGTCCTTGAGAGCGATCTATTTATAGTAGCAGCGATGATTTTAGTGCATAGCTGTCCTTGAGGAAGCGATCTATTTATAATAGCTTGCAATAGTTTGGCATATAAATGTCCTTGAGGAAGCGATCTATATTTAATTTTAGATAACTAGATGTTCTTTTGGCGTGAAGCATCTAGTTTAGTAGGAAGTTTGACTCAAGAAAATCCCATAAGAATACGGCTTATTTTAATACTTTGAAGTCATGGACTAGACTAAGAAGGGGAAGGCATCGTAAGGGGAGGTGAGGGTGAGCTTGATTTTATTTCGAGATGTAAGAGACAAGTGTATGTGGTGGTATGTGAGCTCGGGGACGAGCGGTAGGCGGATAAGTGATATAACCTAATTTCAACAGTAGAATGGTCGAAGATGCAAGGCATTAAGGGGTTGAGCTCGGAGTTTACCATTAAGCGAAGCTAAGCGATAAGTGCACGATCCATAGGTGTGAGTGATTATATAAGGCCCAATCGATTGGGAGCAAATTTTCCACGTTTGCTCTTTTCGGTTTGGTTACATGTTGATTCTCTTTGAGGGCGAGATCACCAACCTTAAAGGTACGCTCATGAAGTCGCTTATCATAAGCACGCTTGATGCGTTTTTGATAGATTTGAAGATGATCAAGAGTAAGGCGGCGTTAAATCAAGCTCGAATTGGGCTAACCGCTCTTGGCGGAAATCATCGTTAGTGAGAATATCTGAAGAGATATTCTAAGGGAGGTATTTGTATTTCGAGAGGCAAAACAGCCTCGGTGCCGTATACGAAAAGAAAAAGGTGTGGCATTAGTAGAAATGCGAATGCTTTGAAATACGATAAGCCCAAAGGGCAAAGGGAATGTGATCGTGCCAATTTCTTCCAGATTCATTGACAACTTTCATGAGGATTTTGGTTAGTGTTTTATTAGAAGACTCGGCTTGCCCATTGGCTTGTGGATAGTAAGGTGATGAGAAACTAAGTTTGATACCAAAGTTGTCACAAAGGTCTCGCAACAACTTGTTTTTGAAAGATTTTCCATTATCTGTTATCAGGCGGTGAGGAACACCAAAACGACAGATAATGTGGTGGTTAATGAACTCGACAATTTTTTCTTTTTTGATTGAAATGAGTGGAATAGCCTCCACCCATTTTGTGTAATATTCGGTCATTGTGAGTATCCAGCGGTGGCGTTGTGAAGAGGTTGGGTGAATCTCACCATAAGGTCTAAACCCCATTGTGAGAAAGGCCAAAGATCTCGGCGATCTGGAGCGGGTGGCTAGGAGTATGTTGAAGGTTGGCATGTTCTTGACACATAACACAACGCTTAACATATTAAGTAGCGATCGTTATTGAGTAGGCCAATAATAACCAAGGCGAAGGATTCGTTTGGCCACGCAGCGAGCCCGCTAAAATGTCCACCACAAATACCGTCATGGACCTGTTGGATGGTATGAGTGGCCTCCATGCTAGTTAGACAGCGAAGGAGGATACCATCAAAGCCACGTTTATAGAGGAGTCCCCCCATGACAACATAACGCGAAACACTTTTAAGAAAAGCACGTTTGCCGTTACTAGTAAGATCAGGTGGGAGGACAGAGATTGTAAGGTAGTCATGAAATTGGTGGTACCAGGTATCCTGTGAATTAGTAGACACAGTATTTATCATACAAACTACTGGGGTTGAATAGGATGGGGCAAAAAGTTGTTGGACCACGACGAATAATTCAGAGTCAGTTGGCGCGGCGGGAATTTGCGAGGCTAAGCAAGCCATAGTATCCACAAATTTGTTAGTGGAGCGGGGAATGGTTTGTATAGAATAGTGGGTAAATAAAGCTAGAAGTGAATCCACATAGTGTTTGTATTTTTGAAGTTCCTCGTTTTTGCATTGGTAGACGCCCATAACTTGATTGACTACGATTGAGAGTCGCCAAAAAATGTTGATAGATTTGATACCTAAGTGTAACGCATGACTTGGAGACCTAGAACAAGGGCCTCGTATTCCATTTGTATTATTAGTGCGAGGAAATCAAGTCGGAATGAAAGAGGCATAGGTTCAGCGTTGAGAGGAATGAGAACAACGCCGGCTCCTCCTTGTGGCTGGCATTTAGATCCATCGAAGAAGAGGTCATTGGTACGACTCCTCTGTGAGGAAAGAGTAGCGATGAGTTCGTCGGGAAATGTGAAATTGGTAAATTGTTCCCCAGATACGGAGGCGTCCATGCTAGTTGGTGCTGCGATGGTTTGTCCTTTGATTGATTTACGGTGGATAAACTCAAGATCGAGGTCGGCGAAAGCATGAGCCATCTAGCAATCGTTGGTTGAGATGAGGTTTGGCGTACATGTAATGGATGGGAGTGCTGTATTGGTGATGACGAAAGTCTTGTGATTTAGAAGGTAGTGTCGGAGTTTGGTGGCAGCGAATGATAGGGCAAGGCACAATTTTTCTACATGTGTGTACCTAGTCTCATAGTCCACCAAAGTCGACTTATATAATAAGCGGCTTGTTCGTGATTCTCGAAGTCACGATGTGCAAGCATGGCTCCTACAGCGTGGTCGGTGGCGGAAAGGTAAAGGTAGAAAGGGCGGTTGTCTTGGGGTGGGATAAGCACGGGTGGCTGTAAGAGATAAGATTTGAGAGCTTCGAAGGCTTGGTGACATTCTTCGCTCCATTGGAATGCAATATCCTTTTTAAGGAGGTGGTGGAAAGGTTGACACCGATCCGAGAGTTGGGAGATGAAACGTCGGATAGATTGGAGCTTACCTTGTAAACTACGCAATTGTTTGAGATTTTTGGGTGGGGGCATTTCTAGGATAGCTTTGACTTTGATGGATCGACCTCAATGCCCGCAAAGAGAGCGATAAAGCCAAAGTTTTCCCGAAAGAACACCAAAAACACATTTCTTCGGTTGAAGGCGGACGAGAATATTGTAGCAGAGCGATCAAAAATAATGGTTAAAACATCGAGATGTTCACTCGATGTTTAGACTTGCGAGAAGATCGTCGACATAGTCTTGAGATAGTGTGCATAATGTCATGAAAAATGTAGGTCATAGCCGGCGATAGGTAGCCCGGCATTCTTAAGGCCAAATGGCATGACCACGATAACAAAAAGGTTCCCGAGTTATGAAGCGATCTTGTGTTGATCGGCGAGGCGACAAAATTTGGTTGTATCTGAAAAGCCATCCATGAGAAAGCATTTCATGACCCGGTGAGATCAACAAGTTGATCAATACTTGGGAGGAAGTCATCCTTAGGGCAAGCGAGGTTAAGATCCGGAAATCCGTGCATATCAAGAAGTCCCCCATCGCTTTAAAGTGCGAGTGCGATGTTGGAAATCCATTGAGGATAGTCGATAGGCGAGAATGAAGGAAGCGAGAAAGGAGTCGTTGGAGTTCCTCTTTGACCAAGAAGAGCAATGCGTGGATGCATTTTCTCAATTTACTGTTTGGCCCAGGTTTGGAATCGGGGTTTAGGGTGATGTTATGGGCCAGCGATGGTAGGATCAATTCTGGCATGTCGGCGTAAGACCATCGCAAAGCTTGGTTGCGAGCACGGAGAAAAAGGTAGTAAAGCGGCTTGTTACGATGTGTTAAGGGATTGTCAATCTTCACTATGTGAGATCTTCCTCGTGTGGATGTTGATTTCTATAGTAGATTCGTTCGGCATAGTTTGGGTTTGAGATGGTAAGGCACGTTGAATATAAGAATCATCCGCGCCCGAGTAAGTGAGGATGGAGTCGTCATCACGGCATTCAACAACATTAATCAAAAGCGAATCCTCTTGATCATGTGCGGATACGAAGGGGAAGAGAAGATGGGTCCTCATTATCGCGTTGATAAGTGAGAGGACCTATGAAGATAGCATTTATGAAAAAAAAAAAAAAGTTAGGAGGGATAGATTCGGGGTCCATCGATTACGTAGGAGATGATGGCAAAGTGGGTGATGATGTTTCGGTAGGGCAACGTCTTCCTCTTCGAGATACGGTGACGGGAGGTGTCTCTTGTGTAGGTGTTTGGAAAAACCGAGACCACTGCGATCATTATGTTTGCGTGTAGTCACGGGAATAAGTGTATGTCGGCCTTGTTCGTAAAGGCCAAAACCAAAGCCTTTCCGCCTTGCGGCGAGTCGAAGGTGAGGCGAAAGCAGCGATTTGTCAAGTATTGAAAATCGGATTGGAAGGAACCACACCAAGAGGAGGTTCGGGGTAATGGAGGATGCGTCAACACCCCATACGTTAGGTTAGTGCGGCAATGGGGTGGTCCGTAAGAGATTACCTCCCCCACGCGACAGTCGTAGGTGGGATGCGCATGTAATTGTCCGTACTCCTGCGGGGTAGGGAAAGAACTAACGTTATATAGGCGGTACTCCCCCAGCGTGAGGCGATGAAAAACATCTACTAAGGGTCGGAGGTTGGGATGTTAGGCTGCGGGAAGAGAAGTGGTTTGTGCGGCAGTGGTTTCATCGATTGAAGGCGTAGAGTGCGATTGAGGTGGATGGTTGAGGTACATTTGAAGAGGATGGTTGGGTTGAATGTATGGGTGTCTTAATTGGTATAAGCACATCGTTTGGGCGGTATAACATATTGCAAGTTTTGAAGGGGAGGATCAGCTTTTACGGTGTAGGACTTCCCTCGTACTCAAATTTTATACATCGATGTAATGTTGAGGAACGCATCCCATGGCCGGATCAGAGGCGACCAGCATATATTATATTGGAACTCTCCTTGAGGACATAGAAGAGTTCGGGCAAATCGTGGGCCTACGCGAATGTTGAGATCACGGTGCCTAAGGTAGAAGTAATAATAGCGTCATTGAATGATCGCAACATGATGGGGTTGCACACATGCACGCACTAGAAGGATGTTCATTTGTTGGAAGGCTTTTGAAGAGATGATGTTTAAATAGCGCCCCGTCAATCATAACCCGGCGTACTCGAATGTCTCGGGCGTAGCGGAAATGAAAAGAGGCGAGGTCGGGGTCTTACGCACCAAAGTCGATAATTTCATCTTAGAGAAACTAACGCGGCTTGTTGTTTTGAGGCGAAGTGGTGGGGAGATGGATTGTTTGGTGAGAGAAGCAACGTGATTGGGTGTTAGAATGGAGTAGCAGGCGGGGTTTCGTTGGGTAAAACCTCTATCCCTTGAAGGATCTCAACGAGAGCTTGTCGATGAGATTGAGAAGTGCGAATGAGATCATATAGTGTCATTTTACGGGCGATTGATGAAGGCTGTTTGATCATGGTTCGGTGGGCAACTCCATTAGAGGCGGGATAGGCGGGTCCGCGAATAACCACTTTAGGTGGTGGTGTAATCGGGATGGTTGAAGGAGAAAGAGATGCATGCGTGTGTGTTTCTTCGCTTTCCCATTGTTTTTACTGTCCTCGAGTAGCGACACTAATCATATTAATCTCGTAGATACTGAGATGAAGAAGATGGTTGGGATAATTCATGGTCTTTAAGAGGTGGGGTTGTAATAATGATCGATCTTGGTGAGGCGGGGACAGATGGTATAGTAGAGGGAATTGACGCTAGAGGTCTCTCCCTTCGTAAGTTGTCTTTCTTAACCTTTCTATCCGGAAGAGGTGACTGGCGAAGGATGGTTTTTAGAGCTTTGCATCCTTCCACATCATGTCCAGGTGTGCGGTGATAGGCGCAGATTTTAGACTCATCATAATCCACAGGTCGGGGCTTAGACGGGTCATAAGGTCTAAGTGGAGGTAGGGAGATGGTCGCATTCTCCACCAACATAGCAAGGATTTTGGCGTAAGATCCTTTGAGTGGGTCAAAATCAGAAGAAGATGAGGGTATTGATTGTGTGGGTTGTGGTAATGTTTGGGCGTGTTTAGTTCGTATGGGTGGTGGTTTAGCCGAGGGGTGCTGACACATGTTTTTCACTAAACGTGGTTTCTTGAACCACGAAGTTACGTTAATTTGGTTAGATGATGAGGCTACGAGATGGCATGGTAGCGAGGAAACAACCACGGAGAAAGGGGAGTGACGAAAATAAATCCTTTGATGATGGGATTGGTTTAGGGTTGATAGGTGGACCGGATACGTGGGGTAACGATGTTGTGATACCCTTTGATCTCTGTATAGGTGTAAAAGGCGTAGGTCGTTTTGCGAAAACAAAGGAGGTATGATATATTGGTGTAATGTGGAGGGATGAGGTCCCATATGGAAGGTGGGTGTGACGATGAGGGTTTTAATTGTGATAGAGGCCGGATTGCGTTCGTCTCTAGGTGGCGGAGCGGTTTATTTTGGATAGATCGAGTCGCTTAGGCGGGTGTGTTAGGCCCAGGCATTGGTGAGGTCCCAAGCGTAGGGAAGATCTGGTTAAGTTGATAGAAGTGGACGGGGCATTTGGTAGAGGTGAGGGGGTGAAGGCGAGAACAGGGGCATTTTAAGCACGTAAGCACTTGGGTAAATGGTGGAGACATCGGGATCGAGTCATTTGCATTTGAGTAGAAAAGGAGTACTCAAGCGTTCCCATAGGGCTGTCATCTTACGTGGAATGGAGCAGTCTCAGTGTGATTTGTAATTTTGAGTACGGAGAGAAAAGTGAGTTGTAATTCCAGATCCATTGCGGGTGTGACACGGGAGGCGGATGAGGCCTTGTATCGATAGATGTCGGGAGGTCAACCGGTCGTTGAAAAGATTTAGGCGATGAGGACTAATAGGTAGGAGGCGTGTTCGAGGAGATCTGTCATGTTAAAAGAATGTGGTGATGTTAGTGTAAGAGATTTCTCGTCTAAGGATGTCAAAAGGAGTGGTGAGCCTTCCTCTTGTGTAGCAAGAAGTGGTAGAAGGGGCGTTTGGGAAATAGATAAATTAGATAGCATCCGCTCACGAGTCTTGTAGGGATGTGGTGTAAGAAGACTCATTGATGGAAGGAAGCACAGGCGATTAACTCTTATGGGTAAAGGAACGATTTCGCTTTGGCTTGATGGTGGTAAAGGAGGTTCGGGCTCTGTGTTAGTGAAGAGGCTTGATTCAAAATTTTCTCGATAGAGGCTTTTGGTGAGAATCGAAGAAGCTGCATGGATCTCATGAACACTCTCCTCGGCTAAGATATCTTGGTTCACGTTCTTCTTTGGGCGAGTGATTCGGGAATGGCTTGTTGAAAATTTTGAGATTTCGGTTAGCGAGGCGTTAGGATTATCGAGTGTTATATCCCTGCATCAACCATTTCTGCACTATGTTTTTCAACATCTTGCGATTTTCATGACTATGTCCTTTTACGCGGTGAAAGTTACAAAAGTCATTTTCTTTGTACCGGGAAGGTATTGCGCGGGTGGAGTCAAACCCAGTGAGGTTTACGAGGGGGCAAGGTGATAGCCCGACTTTGAGCAATTTCTCTAGGATGGCGCCATAAGTTTCTCCCGAGGAGTGTAATTGGTGGGCTCGGCTTTGTATTTATAGGTGGTTTTGGTGGAGTATTGGACGGTGATTGGGATTTGACCATCACCGCGTGGGCAACTCCTTTTGATTTAGAAGAGGTGGACGCGTGAGGAGTGGTGGTATTTGGTTTATTGGTAGAATCGGGAGTTCGGAAAGTGGAGTTCTTGTTGCTTGCTGACATGATTTCTCTTCCTCTAAGGCTCGAATTTCTAATTTTCGAGCCATAGTAAAACCTCGTCGAATGTACGGAAAGTTTGAATTTGGAGGGTAGGGAGATGTGCTTAGCGCGAGGCCGCGTAAAGATTCGATAAGTTCGGTTTGAGGCGAGGCATACGTAAGTTGGTTGATAAGGCCCGCCATCGTCCAGCGAAATCTGCGATAGATTCGTCTTGGTGTCGGATGGCATAGAGTCGATGATAGATACTTTCTTGGCAATGTTAATGGAGAAATGATCCAAGAAAGATTGGGCTAGTTGGTTAAAAAGAAGATTGAGTCTTTGGGTTAAAGCAACTATACCACTCAGCGAGGCCACAGATAAGGACATGGGAAAGGTGCGGAGTGAGGCATCATCATGGGCGATCAAATAACAAGCATGTCTAAATGATCGCAAGTGTTGTTGAGGATCCTCTTTCTTGTTAAAAGCGAGTAAACTTTGGCAACTCCCATTGAGGAGGATATGAATGAAGGGGACGAGAAGGGTGAATGGGCTCCCACAAACTTGCTCGTATGTCAGCGCTACGACTTCTGAAAGCGGAAGCCTCAGGTTTTGCATTTTGTCCATCATTTGCTTGATGAAATCGTGGTTGGATGAGATGATGGTGCCACGAGAATAGGGATGTCCCATATAAGGTGTTGAGGTTCTTGGATACGTATATGGGAATGAAAAGGTAGGCGGAGCTTGAGAAGGAAAGCTTCGTTTGAATAGGTGGCGAGAGTAAGTCATGAATGGAGTGGTGCGAAAGAGAGATGAGATAGGGCGGTTGGTGGTAGCGATACGTGGGGTCCAAGATTAACAAAGGAAAGCTAATCGGGTCGTATGAACCTCGCGGCCATTTGTCGGATTGGGAGGCACGGGCTAGTGATGCGGGAAGTAAGGTATTGTTATCGGGAGGAGTAGGAGCTAAATGAGCAGCTATACTAATAGGCATGCCCATAAGGAGGCTGACCATCGGGCGTACGGTCGGGGTATGAGACAAATAGTATTGTCAGTACCAGGGATTAGCATCCGAGAAATTTGGCAAAGTCCTTGTCTCCTACGGGAATTTGGGGATCTCACTTGGTGTCAGTAGGGTTTCCTATAGAATGTGAAGGGGGTGATTCGAGGCGAAAGCAGCGAGCAAGCGTGTGAAACCATGGCGGCGGCTTGCTTAGAGTGATGACAACCATAGACCCGAAACACACGGAAAGTTTCATCTATCAGAACAAAAACAACCTCGAGAATGGTGAATTTGGCAAGTTCTTTGGTTTGTCGAAGTGAGAGAGAGCGATGGCGATATCGGTTTACTAACGGTGTCGGTCACGAGAAAGCGGCGTCGGTCCCTTAACCGATGTCGGTGTCAAAATCTAGGATAAGAAGATACAAAGGGCTTTGCTAATTTGATTTTTAGCAGCGTTGAGTAGTTTTATCAACTTATTGATCACAAAAGACAGTATGACGGAAAGCGAAGCAGAACAGCAAGCAAGCAAGATGCACACGCAAATCGAGAGAGATAACCTTAGGGTTAATTTTAATTATTGTGGGCTTATGCCTTTAGACGTAGAATGATGTCGAGAATCCTAAACAAGAGACTTAGGGAAATGTCAAGTTGTTTTGGCTTATAAGGTTACCTCAATCGGGCGGAGAATACCGCGGAAAAAAGGGGGATGTTTGGTGTTGTGTTAATTGTGAAGTGATTCGGTATGTGTTGTGCGGTGAAACTAAGGTTAATTTCTGTCAATACCGTGGATATCACCCCACGTGTACGACACATTACTTAATCTATGTTCACTAGAATTGAAAAACAACGAGCGGGAATGTAATGCATGTGTTTTAAAACCCAAATCGAAAGTGATATTCGATGAAGCAAAAGAGATGACTTTTACTAATGCAAGATGCAAAAACAAAGCAAGTTCTTTTACGAAATAATAAAATACCTGTGAATATCTCTAGAAGAAGAAAACAGCAAGTATGCTCCTATAATAAAAGCAAGCAAGAAATAAAGAAAAACCCAAAATGGGTCCCACCGTCGTGCCAAAATGTTTCACTCGGAAATGCTTCGTTCCTTATAGAAGCAGATAAGGTTAGGGTTAGGAGGAATACACATGTAGAATGTCGAGATGATGTGCGCGTCCGTAGAAAGATCGGGTTGGCTGCGAAGAACTCCTTTTTGTCTTGGAAGGACTACTGCAAATAAGAACACAAGACCACAAGATTTTGATTAGATAATAAATGAGAAGCGCACTTGGGCCCAGGAAATGTAAAACTTCCTTTGAAGGTGGTGAGTTCCTGCTAATATGAGTTAACACAAAATATTGTAAAATATCAATTAAATTGCTTCGTTGAAGCTGGGTAGGGGAAAGGTGTTTTCTGGTTTTGATCAAAGGAACCGATCTGGTTACCTATAACCGATGGCGATTCTTGATAACCGATACTTAGGTGGGTTCTAGGATCTTACGGGCTGGTTGTGGAGTTTGTAATGGCTGATTTTGGATAGTATTAGGAAATGGGATGGTTAGAAGCTAAGAATGATAGTTAGAGGCAATGATACGTTGGATAATGGATTCGAAGCGGATTTGGGAGGATTGTAATTCCAAAAGCATAAGAAATGTTATAATGGAGGACATGCGAGATGTAACTTCTTGGTTTTGTGAAGATGCAGTTGATCTCCTTGGCTGCCAACTCTTACGGTTTCTTCACTCGTCTCTGCTTGGTCAAGTGAAGTTACGGACTCTGCTAATTCGCTTTGGACTCTCCTTTGATTCAAAAATCCTTGGTGATCTCCAAAATGAAATTCCGATCCGTTGTTTTGGTTTGGGAAGCCCATTTACGAGGAGCCGATGGCGGTTGCGTAACCGGCGGCGGTCGAGTAGAACAGAAGCATCGGTTAGGAAAAAAGTAGGCTATTTTTAGTAAAATAGCCCACCTTCCTAACTTTTCTCCCGAGAGATCGGTTGCGGGCTTGGTCAAGTGGCTAGAAGGTCGGCTTTGGAGTGCGAGTAAGGAGGCATTAGTTATGGATGTGAGTCTAGACCAAGTCATGGGTCTTAATTAGGTTAGTTTAGGGTTAGGGCTGGAGTCATGTCAAAGTGAGGTGAGGTGGCAAAGTGAGTTTAGTGGGTTAGGTTGCGAAATAAGGTGATGTGGATTTATCAATTCTGAGGTAATTAATAAATAATTGTGTGGAAACAACATCTTCCATTCTCAATAGACCACCTATGCCTATCAAACAACTTTTAGGGAATGGTAATTTTTAATGTTTCCACTCAAAAATACAAAACAATGTTATTTATACATTATTTATAAAATTTATAAACAACTATTCCATATTTATTTAACTATACTTAATATATACTAATATAATTTACATATGAATGTATATAAAAATTGATGGTCACATTTTAAATATGCAAGTCACACATGACGGTTCTATAAAATATTTGCAAGTATTTTACGTCTAAAATCATAAAAATGTCTAAACGACGTCAAATTTAACTCGTGGTTGGAATGAATGGGTAGTGAGGCCCCACTCAAATTTGAGGCAAAGCTCATACGAAAAAGAATTTCAAGGCTCAAAGTGTGGTATAGTGCGCTTTTACATTGCATGTGCGCAACCTAAGAAATGTGTGCAATAGTTTTTGTGATTTTAGCCGTATGTATATTACTGTCTGAAAAAGTTGGTAGCCGTAATGAATGACATGCTGAAAATTTAAAAAACCGTCAATTTTTTTAAATAATCTTATATAAATATATGAAAATATACAAATTTATAAGAAGACATAATAAAAATAAATATAGAAAAATTTAAATTTATACACATAAAAGAATTAAATTGTCAACAAAATCTGATTTGACTCGTGGAGATAATTTGAAATTCAAGGCCTCGGTGAAATGAATGCATTGCCTTTTTTTTTGGAATTATAGAGGAATCATTACATATTACACTTTAGAAATCTCTACCAACCTTGGTAAACTTTACTGGTGTGAGGAGGTGACCACTAGGTGCACAAAATTCATACCACCTCCGTTTAGTTAAAGCCTAGGTTTCATCTTTGCTCTCGTACAACCGGTGCACACTTCATACCGCCTTCATGCAACTTGTGGAGGGGCACCATCACAAAATGTCCCCAATAATGAAGAGTAGTATAGTTGAATTGGCGTTTTGGCGGGGACATGGTAAATAATAATTGTTGCCACCCAGGACACTCTTCTATCAATCATTATATGTTCTTTTCCCTCTTATTTGTTTTAGAGGGATAGTTATTACTTTTGTAGTTGATGTTGATAAGGGGTGTGATTGATTTTGTAAGTGTAGAAATATAGATGAACCACTTCATTTAAAGGTTCTATCTCTACATTTCTAACTTGTTACAAATTTGTACATATACATTTGCCAATCTTATATCATGAGTGGTAGCGTTTTGTGGAGTTGTTTATTTGAACTAAACATGAATACATGAAGACTTCCGTACATGTGCAGATTTAATATCATGTGTGGTAGCGTTTTGTGGCCCATTTTTTTGCACTAAACATGAATACATTTGATACCGTTTTGGATAGTTAATTATTTTGTAGTTGATGTGGTTTGTAATTATTTTAGGGAAATTGTGTTAGTGTTGCATCGGTTGTTTGGTTGTGTAGTTGATGTTTATAAGGGGTGTGATTGATAGTGTAAGTGTAGGAATATAGATGAAGCATTACATTGAAAGGTTCTATATGTACATTTCAAATTTGTTATAAATTCGTACATATACATTTGCAAATCTTATATAATGAGTGGTAGCATTTTGCGGATTATTTTATTTGAACTAAACATAAAGGAGGAAAAGGGGTGCAAAAGAGGGGGTTGGAGGGAGGAGAAGCAATCGAGAGAGGATAATATTGGGTGAAACCATTTTATTGGAAGCCATTTGTCTTACTACAAGGCACATATGTAACAAGTTCCATCTACAAGATTTATTCGACATTGATAATATGTAACCAAGATTGTACTATAGATGTTTGTCGGTATTCTAGTAATATTAGGCATTATTAAGCATAAATGGACCCTCTTTAAAACCTCGTGAGTATCAAACAAATATGCAACTTATTATTGTCAAGCGTGATAAAAGTTGGGAAAGTGGGCCATTTTGATACAAAGAATAATGCCTTTAGAAAAATCCATAGCAAAGTTTGAACATGGCATGAATATTCTCAAGGTGACACAATATGAACCATACAAAGAGGAAAACATTTTGTTAACATATGAAAGATAGATCACAAGAATTTGAGTTCAAAGCATATTGATTTGAGGCAACAAAGAATGAAATAATATCTCATGAAGTATTCTTGTTTTGTAAAGAGTTATGGGAATCAATGCAAAACCAAGCCAAGAGACGAGATAAATATACTTGGTCAAGCAAGATGTTTATGAAATTAGATAGATCATCAATGCAATTAGGGGAATTCAAAAAGAAGATTTGATAAATACTTTGATAATTTCTTGATACAAAGAGCTCAAAAAACTAATTCATTTGAACTTTCAAAGTAATAGATTTCATATGCAAGGACAATCACACAAATGATTTGACCCATGTCTAATTTCAAGACTCTATGATGTACATATAAGTTTTCACATACTAAACACACAAAAACTCAAACTTCAATAAACTAAATATACATAATATAATAATTTTATTCACTCATTCTATTAAATTATTCAATAGGATGGTTATATGTAATTTGAAGGCATTGTCTAGGTTCCAACACTTTTCATTACAAAGGCTAATGAAATAGAGTCTATCCAACCATCTACAAGGAGTAGCTCAACTTGAAAAATGTAGTAGAGTAAGAGTGCAAAATATTCTTACAACTTACTACTTTAAAGTGTTAAGGAATCAAATAAGGTGAGTGATAGTATTTGACCCCCATGAATTCTAACCACAATTTACATATAGAATTGAAACTAAGCACGACCCTCATCTAATGTGATGAAAAGTAGACCTCCACGGTGTAGAAGAGTATTATGTAGAAAAAAATATTATTTTAAAACTTTTTGTTATCAAAAAATCCATACTAACCATAAACAAATTGGGAGGTGGTCAGTTAAGACAATATTTGATTGATCCTTAATCAATAACTAAGAAATATGGAAAACGAAATATAATTAAGTAAAGGTTATTTGCATCAATTCAGGCAGAATATGTAAAAGAAATACTGCTAACAAGATCCCGATGCCTTACCAAGAAGAAAATTGTCAATTCCAAATTCATATGGCAAAATTATCTATGGAATATCATGCTTACCGAAAGTAATCCATTGGATTAAACACAAGAAATTGAAGCTAAACTGCTGAGATATAAATCAGTTATACCAATTTATGAATTTGGTTCATATTCAATACAGTGAAGAACGATCAATGCACTACATGCTATTAAGGACAATTAGAGTCCATTGCAATTATCATCTTCATAGGGACCCTTAGTTATATTATCAGTTGTTTAGAGGATGTGCAGTTGTATTTTAATGTGTCACTCAAGACACACAATAAACTTTAAACATTATGGCCACAAGAGTCGGCCTATAAATATGGCAACAGTATTCTCTTATCACTCATAAGTTGAAACCCTTATACTAAGTTGCCTCACAAATACCATTTCAATCAGTCATGTTTTTATTCTTTAAGCCATATACAAGTTTTCCCTTATAAACAACATTTCATATTCATATATCTTTTACTCTTTTCCAAGAGTTTTAACACGCTCACACTCATCAATCCATTCACTATACTCGCAAACACAACATCCAAGTGCCCAAAAAGACTTCAATCTAGAATTTAACAACAAAAAGGAGCATAATATACAATACAGCAAATGCCATGAATTGTTCATAATACAATCACATTTCATAGAGATCGGAAAACTTTAGGCTACTTTCCTTTTAATGACCTATATTTTGCATTTTCTTAGAAATTATATCATCCAAATCACAAACTTTTCAATGGAGAGCTCATATTATGCTTCATGACTACAAGAAACATCCCCTTGTTAGGGTTAATCTATATTTGTTTTCTTTTGTTTAGGCCCTTGGTTTTACAAGCTTTTGTGAATGTTGTTCTAAGTTTTCTAGGTCCAAAACAAAGGGTTCGACAATAACCTTTGAGAAATTGATTTGTGATGGTATATTTAGTGGGAGAGTGATGTGAATGTGTTTGGATGGATCTAGTCTAGATGCCAAGTAATGGACCACATGCCTTTATTATCATTCATCATGTTCCCGCTAGAGAAGTCAGTTGCCACCATTGAGAAAAATCTCCCTGTCCAAAAGACCAAAGAGTTGGTGCACACCTGACCTTGAAGGTTGTGCAATTCTCTTTACAAGTCCTATATGTTTCATTATTCAATTACTTTGGTAGTTTTGTAGGACCTTGGATTAGTGGTTATGAGTGGCAATGAGCAATAGTTTCAATGGATATCAAGACATTGACTTCTTCACCTAGAAAATTTGTTGATGCTTGCACGATGTCATAGGTTGTGTTTCAGAATCTTGTATGAGCTTGTTGATGTATGGGACCTTAAGAATGATGTTACTTGTAACTACAACTTACATTTTTATCATGACAGGTCATCACAGAATGAAGACAGAATCCCCTGTTTTGCCTTAAGTTATGTGCATGACATTGCAAGGGATGCTAAGGTAGACCTGAAGATACCTCTGCATATATGATCAAATGAATCAGTACGTGTAGAAAAGTCATGATATGGGATCGGTTCTTTGTTTTATCAGTCAAAATATGTAATTGCTACTATTGTTATTCTTGCATTATAAATCGTATAATAGAGAGAACATGTGAGGCATGAAAAACAAACAATGGGTAAAGCATTGATTAAGACAAAACCTCAACAAAATAGACTAAACAAATGTTTTTCAAAACAACGCTAGAAATGCAAAAATATTAGTTGTGACAACAAGATTCAAATGGGAAACTATCAAACTGGAAAAAGCAAGTAACATTTTTCTCCAAATTAAAGAACAAACTTACTCCGAGAGAAAGATTAATAAATGCATACTTACTCCGAAAGATATTAACTAAGGAATAGATTGGCAAATTATATTATAGACCATCCACAACCTGTGAAATCGTTTGCAAACAGAGAAATTTAATTGTTTGCATGTCGTATAAATTTACATTAAATTGTCAGGTGCACACAACAGGGAAAAACATATGCTCAAAAACTAATTGAAAAAAAAACCAGAAAAGGAAAATGCTTACCCATAAAGTATCATCTGTATACCAGCCTTGATGAGGTCAGAGAGAATGGTATAATTTTAATTCCTCTATCTTTGGGATCATAAAGCAGTGGCCTGAATGCACATAATGTCTTCCCATTATATATCCTC
Source organism: Taxus wallichiana var. yunnanensis (assembly GCA_018340775.1). NCBI lineage: Eukaryota > Viridiplantae > Streptophyta > Pinopsida > Cupressales > Taxaceae > Taxus > Taxus wallichiana. The sequence goes on along the minus strand of CM031241.1, from coordinate 1,226,989 downwards.
ATAAACCTTCCTCAAAGGACTTACCTCAAAAAACAATGCCCAAATATTTTATTCAATCACAAACCTTTTTGAGTAGAAAAGTTAATCTCAAAAATACTTTTGTACATAATTTAATTAATTGGGTATTCATGAATACAGGTTCAGTTGGTAAGAAAATGTTGAAAACACAGTGTAATAATACCCGTCCCACAAGCCCCAAGGGCTAGGAATGGTACCAGTCGTGTTTGCATGAAGTGCCTCCTGCACATCAGCCATGTTCATGTATGTAAATATTTCATCTTCAATACACAAATCAACACCCTTTTGTACAATCTGTAAAGGGTACCACAACAATGGGCATTGGTATCTCTATCAAAAATAATACCACACAATTCAAATTGACATTCGAAGCCATTTAAAACAACGAATTCCCAATAAGATTGAGTTCATGGCTTACTTTCTTTTGAAACTTGCTAGGTTTTACTATACAATGAACATTTATTCTCTTAAGATTAAATGCCAAGGTGAAGATGAAAATCCAGTTAAAAGAGAGCCCACATCTCCCTTAATCCCATGATCCCCCTAACAAAAATCTATCACAATTTGTTTTGGTGATTCAAATCAAATTGTTTCATTTTTGTAATGAAATCATGCAAGGTTATGTGTGCATGTCATTCCCCAACCCAAGTAATTCATGAGACCAATTCTACTAAAGTATGAAAATGATTACAGATGATCAGACATACAGAGATTCCTTTCAAATTTATAGGCTTCATATTCTTTTTCTTGTTCTTGTTGTTGTAATAAAAATATTTGATTGAAGCTTTCTTACACGTGCAAGAAAAAATAAGCAGACAGTGGAGTAAGAATTGTACTCCTAACATTTTTCATCGTCACAGGCGGCTCACCATGTGTAGGGTTATTATTTCTCTAGAACAAGAGAATAATTTTAGAAGGTTTACTATAACTATTTTATAATGGGTTAGTGTTCATTCATACACAGCTCTACTACTTTCATTAAATTGTGGCTGTCAGTTTTTAAGCAATTTTCTATAGAAGATGAAGTCTCAAACTGGTATTACATTGCTTCTAGGAGCGTTACTTCTAACATCTTTCATTCTCAGAGGAAGATCAATCTGTGTAAGTTTATTATTGCTCAAGAATAAGAGAATAATATTAGAGAGTTTGCTATTTTCATTTTAAAGAAGGTTAGTATCCCCGCATATACAGCTCTAGTATTTTCATAAGGTTGGGGTTGTCTGTTTTAAAGCAATATGCTATAGAAATTAAAAGTTTCAAACTGTTAGGTACATTGCTTCCAACATGTAGAAGACAGAATAGGAAAAAGAAATAAAATGTTGAATAAGTGAAATACATGAAACAGATTCAACAAGAACCTGTTTGCCAATGGAAGGAACAACGAATTATGTTAATAAGCACCTGGACTGTGTTTGGTATTCTAGTATATTTTACGTAAAAAATACTTGAAAGATTGTTTTTGCTTGAGTAACCGTTGCAGGCGATTAAATTTAAAGCCTTTCTGGAAATCTATTTTAAGAAGATGAGATGCTAGATTCTTATCTTAATTTGTTTGAAATAATCAGCCCAAGTATACATAATTTAGGTGGTGGTCTTATGCCCAAGTATATAATATTGTGGGGCATTACAAAGTAACTCCAATGATCAAGCTCTTATAAGATTGTTCCAAACCAACTCAAGAGTATTTCACATTGTGCTATACTCTAATAGTGTAGTTCTGGATGAAACTTGCATTTCTGATTTTTTTCATTTAACATTTAATTGCAAAATCCATACCTAATGATATATCTCCAACAATTCTAAAACATTCGGTTGGCATTTTCAATTTCAAGGACATATTTATAAGCCTAACCAAAGAAACACTGACAGCTTTATTAATAAAGTAAAACTATAGAGCTCCATCTATTTTACAGCCAATTTCAGTTTTCATAGTGAACAAAATAGCTAAAGTAAAACCATCTTTGGTGTTACATGCAAGGGCATCTGGTCTGACACATTCTTTGAAAAGCCCTAAAGCAAGTTGCCAGTCCCTGCTCCTAAGAAAGTTCCTAGTATCCGAATGAATATGCAGATGGTAAGCACAAAGATCTTACAGGGAGCCCAAGCATCACTTATGATGGGCATTTGTAGGGGTGTGCAAAGATGAGACTATCAGATTTTTACCATTATTAGGGCTGGGGTGATTCTTCTTGCAATAACATCTTGGGAATTGCATGCTATCAGCTACCAATGCGTATCCCTCTGCTGGAGAATGCTTTTGCTGGTGATCTTTGAACAAACCCTGTTTTTAATTCTACGCCCAATTGAATAGGACAAACCCTCTTATATAAAAGAGGAAAACAGACATTGCCTCTAAATTAGCCTATAGGCATTAACTTACATGGGTTTCAATGCATGTTATCATACATGAATGAAGCAGCATATAACCAGTGTTGCTCAGGGAGCCATCCCGCACTGATTTCCTTCAATACCCCCAGCAGATCATCCTGTGCCAGAGTAGTCAACGCGTTGATCAATTTGAAAAAGGCTCCTGCGCTGGATTAGGGTACAGTTTAGAATCACCCTTACCTTTAAATGAGTGGAACATCCAGAATACGCTTTCTTATATCAAATGCATCTAAAACATCGACTCTTTTGTTGATTTGTGTGTGGGTAGAAACCAGTTCCTGTTTTAGACATATCCCACACCTGAAAGGCTGCAACTCACTACTGTTAATGGATCTAGTTTCTGTCCACCAAAGCCGAAGCAGACAAATCCTCGGGAACATGCATATTGATACGCTGAGCTGGGCGTTGAAACCAAGTCGGCCGAATTGAATGTGGGCCGAGTCATTGCTATTGGGGCCAAGACCACACCAAATAGAGCTCTGCTTCACTACCCCTGCCCAGAATAAGATTTGATCTCCACAGAGATGTCGACCAACAAATTCCACCAAACGCCGCCCAACAGATCCACACCGACCCTGCAGTGCTTCATCATGCTACTTTTATTCTTGTGGAGTTGCATGCTGAATGGTGGTAACACGAATATATTGTGATTACCGTAAGTGGCAGATTTGGGAATTTTAGGGCTAAAAACACAAAACGTCTAGATGCCCATCGTAACCGTCAAATTTAATGTAGTCACGGAAACGTCCGGAAGGGCCTTTCCCATAGGGGGAACACCTTTGGCATAAATATCTAGATGTTTTAGAAACAGCAGAACATTTTCAAAGCCTGTGAGTGCCACTTGGGATCTTGGATTTCCAAGTGACTGAAAGACTTTGGTGATTTCCCCCCATTCATGAACCTTATCTTGTTCGACTTTCTGGCCCTTGAGATGACATTCATGGATTTACAAAGTGTTCGAGTACTCATCAGGGTGGTTGATCTGAATTCAAAGATGCAAACACTTAATCATTTTATAAACCTGAGCCTCGTGGATTTATGTTGCTGTGTCATTTCTCCATTGCACGCCTGACTGTAAACTCCCAAATTCAAGGGAACAAAAAACAATAATTTCTTAATTTTTTGTCAAATTGTTGAGATCCTGTCTTATACTTCAAATGTATAAAGGACGTAGTTCTGGAGGGGAAAAAAAAACCCAATCAAAGTGAAAAGAGATTTCTCGTGCCAACTAGTTCTTGTCTAGCTTTGAGAACAGGGATATTTTCTGAGGAATTGAGTCAGCTTCCAGTATATAGGGGGTCACCTATGCTTGCCATTATTTTCATCCAGAGTGGGGCCAGAAGAAAAGGGCTTCTCTCTAAGAAATTTTGAAGCCACCTAAAAAGGTCCGGCCGGTAATATTCAGCAAGGAATTGCCGTCCTCTTTCTAGAATAGCAATTTGGTTGCTGACCATAGGCAGACAACTTGGCGGCCAACATGGAAAAGAAATGTTGCTAAGAAATTTGCTTCTGTAATCAAGCCTTCATAAGCTTCATTGAGCAGCTATACTCTTGAACACTCCTTTTTGTTTCTCAATTGCTGGAATGAGCATCATTTAAACTGTCCTATTTTTCAGCCTTTATATTTCATATGGGATTAAAACCTCTTCAAAACTTCACCAAGTGCTATTTAGTAATTGGAAGACATTGCACACGTTTCTCTTATTATCCTGGATTCTGAAGTAGTGGCAAATATAAATTATAATCTGCAGGAGAAAATCTCTTTAGAATGCTACCTAGCATTTTACCATATTTTGCTAAATAATGCAAGACATATGCAGTATAATTCTACTTTGGCCACTGTTTGCTAGTTACTGAAAGGTTGGTTCCTGCTTTAAAATACATATGATTTTGCATCTTCTGGAAGTGAACGTTTATTTGAACTGTTTTGTGTTACAGCTAGCAAAACTAACTGTTGTAAGTTGAATATGATTATATATTATATGTTTTCATAAGAGCAAAACTAAGTATTTAAAAAAAAATGAAAATTGTTCATGTCTCTCTTGAGTCTATGAATTTTTTTTAGCCAATTTCCATTTAGTCATCAGCCTTAAGTATGCTACTGGCAACTAAGCTCTATCGTTTTGTTGTTAGTTTTGAAATGTCAAGAACCTTTATGAAATTATACAAGGCTTTGTGCAGATGCTAGGAGACAGTGTGAAGTCTTCACGTCATTGAATCTTATTCTTCGGCCTTTGGGGAAGTTCAGTATGGTCTTCTTACTATGCTGAAACATTTGGCTATCTGCATCTCTGTGATTTCGGATGAATCTAGAGACTTCCTGACAAACATTTTTATATGCCATAGTTTACTTCTGTTACAGAAGTACATTTTACATAACTTGGACAGCCATGTCTGTTGTTGCTATCCAGAGGAAGAATGCTGGGAAAACTGTTATTTTTACATGTATCTTGACCAAATATATCTCTTCCTCGATTCATTTTTTGGCTATTTTGAATAAGTCTGCAGAAGTTCTAAAGATAAATTCTTATGACCAGAATGTGGTTACCTATGCCAACTTGTCAGTATTCTTGGGCAGTTCTGGGGTGGATTCTCTAATCATACAAACATTTCTTGTCCCTGGACCTTAAATCATTCTTGCATAACTAAATTTGGCACTTCTCATGAAGATTTCATTTTCAATCTTGAATTTTCTCTTTGTGGATTGATCTCTTTTGGCCCTTCCTGTAGGCATGCAACATCTGCAAGGTCTTACGATTTTGAGGCAAGCTCGCAATCCAGCAGCATTGGCTGAGTAATTAGAAAGTTCTCTAGAGGATCACAGGTTTGAAGATGCCTGGAAGGACTATGAGCATTACAAGCAATTAGAAGGTTTTCCAGGAAAGTCTCTTCTAAATAGGTTGATCAATTAATTGACAAACTCTCGAGATCTTTAGTCCTTTATTGAGGAAAAGAAGCAAGAACTATTGGACCGTGATTCTTTGATCCTTCTATGTTTGGGCCTTGCAAGGGAAGAAATGCCTGTTCCTGCTTCCACTATTCTGAGAACAATGGTGGACATGCAAGAAGATCCATCAGTGAATATGTGGACTACTGTGATATCACACATGGCTAAAACAGAGAATGGTGCATATCTGGCATCAGATTTAGTTATTGAAATGTGTCATTTCTTCAAAGATGGAAGATTGGATCCACGGAAGAGAAAAATTGCTCCATTACTTGCCATGAAACCAAACACTGCAGCTTCTAACATTGCTTTGAAAGCTTCTCTGGGATTTGGGATGGCCAAAAAGCTGAAAAGCTTTTGGAGTTGATGCCGGGAGAAGGTGTTAAACCCGATGCTACTTCTTTTGCTATAATGATCCATGTCTATGAGAAAAATGATTGAAAAATGATCACAGAAGTGAGCTGATAAAATTAAAGAGGCATATTGACGAAACTCCCGGAATGCTTGATAAACAATATCAACAATTTTACAGTAGCCTGCTGATGTCCCACCTTAATTTTGGTGATCTGGATGCTGCCTCTGACCTTATACTGGGAATGTTAAAACAGGCAAAGGCAGCTTGGAGCTCTCTAGCTGCAGCCAAATCAGTATTGTCAGCTGTTGAAACTTGAGATGAACCGACAGAGGTCTGTCACAGAGATGCAAAATGCAGTTCAGGTTCAAGATGATAAGCAACAATATAAATCTGCAACCCACATTATGCCCGGTGATGTTCCTAAGCAGTTGGAAGGATGTTTAGAATATAGAAAAATACACAACCATTCCATGCTCGGGGCTGGGGCTGAAAAGTTGCAGATGCAGCCCATAGTGGAAGTTAGGAGTCGTGGAGAGCTGGTTAGCCTAGAAAAATGTAATACTTATTCCAAATGAGAAAGCCTATGCAAAACTGGTGAAAGGGTACTTGGAAACGGATAGGATTAATGATTTGGTTGATCTTCTAATCGAAGTACATCAGGAGGAGGGACCGTTCTCCACAGAAATTCTCCTAGCATTCAGGTGATAAATCATAATGAGGACTGGCAAAGAATAGGGTCTAAAAAATTAGTGAAGGCTGCTATAACTTGGTGGATCCTTTTTGGAACCCCTAAATATAGGAAATGCATAAATATTAAAAATACATCATTGAACTAATATAACTAATAATCATAAAGAAAAAGACACCATCTAACTCAGAACAACCCTAACCCAAGTAGGCAGATACATTTAATCTAATGATGAAATTTCCCAATTAGTCTCGGAAACATCTATTTCTTCGCATGCATAATACACAATGGTCTCGTTTTAAGCCTGACTTGTGACATGCACAATGTTCATCAATGTTTTACAGAACTTTGCATGTCTTTTCAGTTAACCGTCAAAATAGACATAAGCCATCATCACTCCATTCTATCACTTTGATCTGTTTATTGCATTCATCTCTTTCTTGAAGTTCTGAAGCTGTAAAAGCATAAGCAATAGGTGGAAGGCCCGTGGGGATTTAATAAAGGCCTAAATAAGAGATGGTTTATTCAAGAACAAATGTAGTCTGAGATTAGCTTTTAGCAAGACAAGTGGAATGAATGGCAACTCTTGTCCAGTCAATCTGACCAACTGGAACTACATTCATATCGAGATGCATGACATTTATGAATGAATAGGAGCCTAGATGAAACTAATATTGAAATTGGCGTAAACTTCTGTGGTTGCATAGAAACATCCAGAAAATCTGATTCAAATTCTGAAGTACACAGACAGCCTATAATGACTTGCCATTCAAAATGCCAACTACCAACACTGTCAATTGACAGTCCATTACATATAAATAGCACAACTGAGATGTCAACCAATTCTTGTGATAAAAACTTGGTGTGTTTAATGACATACTTAAAAAATGAGAATTATGTTGTGCACACCAATGCTACTTACTTAGTCACCAAAATGTACAATCTTCACATTCTATGAAACAATAACTTTTGCAGCCATAACAAGGTTGAATATGCTTTCTATAGATAGCTCTGCTATGAGTCATCAATGCTAGAAATGCACATAAAGCTTGCTGCATTGACCAGGTCTGAGTAGAATGTGCAAGTGGCTTGCCAAATTCTGGAAACTCAAATAACAGCCCTCCATGGAGGGTTACAACATTATAGTACAAAAATTGATTGGCTGGGTTAAATCATCTTCTAAAAAACATTATAAAAAACTATGCCATTGGCTACAACTGTTCTTAGAAGAAGGTTGGTCTTACAAAGACCATCTCTTGAAGATTTTGCAGCCAAGCTTCTAAATGAAACCAGTTTAACCCAGTAAGAAGCAGTATAGTCCATTTTTATAGCTCATCCTCCATGCGCAAATATTCCCCAATATCAGCCTGGTGGTAAGCAACAATTCCATTTGGGTCAAGCTTCCTACAGTCCTGGGTAGATTTGGCAGCCACTCCAAACCCCAATGGAATATCAGACATGGAGAAAATAACAACACCCTCATTCTGAGCGGTATTCTCAGTAATCCTACCCAATCCACCCTTCAAAACATGGTTACCATAGAGAAAATTCATTTCTGCAGTGGGCTTAAGCCATATTTTGTACTTGGCATGAGCTGCAAGAAGATCAAGGCATTGAATAGTGAGCTGGAATTTGCCACCCTTGGTGAATTTTCCAATGCAGGTTCCAAGGCTCACAAGCTTATCTCTGGCAATGTTGGTAGCTCGCTTAACAAGGGCCTCACTTACATAAAAGACACGATTCTTCTGCAGGCGGAAACAGTAGATTCCAGCGTTCCCATCAGGGCCTTCATTGGAAGGCCTTTCTACTATGTGCTTTAGGTTGCTCCCCACAAATTTGTAAAGTTTCTCAAAAACTACAGTTGTTTCCTGCTCATCCAGGGGCCTCATCCCGAACAATCAACTGCACATAACATGTACCCATCCGTTTCATAAGCATATAATTCAAAGGAAAAAGTCACTCATATTACTATAGTCATTATGGACGCATTTTGAATTAAAAACACCCCCCTGCATCATCATATATATTACGGAAAGCTAAAGCAAAATTTCACGAGAAAGATGCATAATGCCAGGAGCAGATGTTTAAAAAATAAAATTCTCATTTTTATGCTACTATCAAGGAATAACTTTCCTTATTCTTTGAACTTGAATAAAAAGTGGGGGATCCAGGACTTGAAGGAGGAGGGATGCACAGGTGCCAAAGTAAATGAAAGATCATTACGATATCAAGCCGAAAGTGTAGAGATGGTTACTTTCGGAAAGTGCGAAAAATTTAGAAAATTATTTCCCTAATTCATCAGGTATATCATTTGGGCTAATGGCCTTGCATGGTTAATTTACATCAGACCGAACAAGGCATAAGCAGAAGAGAATTACTCTTTAACAGTTTCCATGCGCCTGGGTATTTCTCTATCTGAAAAAAATAAAAAGTTGCAAGATGAACAGAAAAATTACGTTTACCTTGTTCCCTTATTCTTGCAATCGAGCGCTGTCTGTAGAAGGAATTCAAGCTATTGAAACTGAAATGGATCGCGCTCTCCAATTTTTTCTTTCAATGCAAGCAAAGCGCCTAGGAAGTTCGTCCCAAAGGTTTTTCACGAGGTAATCTCTCTCCTCCGATGTAGTTCTGCCCATTCCTGAATTTAATGTTGTTTGTCAATGGTTAGAACAATTTTGCCTCATTGGGTATTTTGTGGGTTGAATCCCCTCTGAAAGCATGCTCAAATCCTGGGCTAACACAGTTTGGACCCCTCATGGGGTCCGCCTGGATAGCGTTCAAAACATGACCAAGGGTTTCTTTCTTTTCGTTTCTCTGACCTTGCTAATGTACCCAATATTACGGTTAAGTAAACCACTTGGTATGTCCGTAACTCGTTGCTTGTGTTAACACCCTGACACAAGGACTTTGTGGTATCTGAATATACCGCCCTTAAAGTGCCTGTATGGATTGAATTTCCTGGTCTTCCTCTGTCATGTGTACATTTTCTACCGGCTACAAATTGTAGCTTCGCTTGGGCGGGTAGTATGCTTGGAAGCCAATAAGTTTTACCATGCTCGTCCTTAGAAGCGAGTATGTGTTGAGATTGATCTCTCGCAGGATCTCAAAGAATTTGTGGATATTCAAATGGGTGATAAATGCTATTCCCGTAATGGTCATGTATATCAATCTACCCAACACTTGCTTCTGTTGTCAAGCGTTTGATCACAAGATCAAGGATTGTCCGCTCTATGTACCCCATAACCGCCCTATGGCCAAAACAACTCCCGAGCTAGTCAAACCCCAACAGAAGGAAGGTTGGCAAGTTGTCGGGGGCCGGCGAAACAATAACAAAGCCCAACAATCCAAAGCCTCGACTCACATGGCCATCGAGAACCAGTTGTTAAGGAACATTCTCTCAATATTTCAGTTAAGGAGCCTACAACTGCTGCTAAAGAACCAACTGTCGTTGTTATCTCGGCTACCCCGTTACCAAAGTATTCTAGCACGCCCCTCGCGGCATCGGTTCTCATGGACCAGAAAAATTATGTTTCTCACGTCCCCATCCCGCATTCAGTTCCACTGTTGTTGCCAAGCAACTCACAAGGGCCTTCCAAACGACCCCGAAGTCCCTCTCGCATCTCTTGGGACCATAGCCCAACACACATGTGGATTCCACCAAAGTGGAATACAACATTGAGTATGCCGACCGGAAAAAAAATTGATCTGCAAGATTTTTGTAGCATAATGTTGCTCGTTTCTTGCACAATCAATATGATGCCCTTGATGGCTTAGAGGATGGGATATGGCTCTTGACCAACATTTCCCATGAATTATTTATCTTGGAATGTTAGGGGTCTTACAGACTCTGTCGTAAATACGTGGTGCGTGAAACTTTACAATGATGTGCAAATCTGGACGTTTTGTTTTTGTAGGAAGTAAAAATTACAGGTTTTCAGTTACAGATGGTATGTCAACCCATTCGCATGATAACTTGGCTTTCTGTAGCAATCATGAAGCAGGGCGTGGGGGATTAATTTTGCTTTTGCTCCTAAATGGTGGCCCTTATTAATTGACCATGGAATCGACCCCACCAATCTGTGTCATATGGGTCCTCTTTAATATTGATGGCCGCCCTTTTGGGCTCATAAATATTTACGCCTCGAATGATGCGGCCGAAAGGGCCAATCTGTGGCGGTGGATAGCCAACTCCATTCCCGATGCCTCTTTGGGTAATAAGTGGAGATTTTAATATGGTTGAATCCCCAAATGATAAATGTGGCCACTTGCCTATGAGGTGGACACCTGGTGAAAGGGAAGCGTGGTACTTCATGCGAAATAAATTCATATTTTTGATCCTAACACATCTCACTTTCCCACCTCTACAGCTTGGTACACATGGTCCAATCTTCATGGAGGGACATATCGCGTCCTTAAACGGCTTGACAAGGCCATGTTGTTAGCTCAAAATTTTTTTGAGTTTGATAACATTTATTCTATGTCAGTGGAGGTCATGCATGAATTTTTCCTTCAGACCACTCTCCTATACAATTTTGTATCATTGGCATGATGCGCACCCATTTTGTCATAAAGGCCAATTCTTTCTTAATATTGCCTTGATGCAACATGGCCCCATTGTCAATCATATCAAGCGGTTTGGAATTTAGCTCCACAACCCAGTCACTATCAATGATTTCATCCACCTATGCAAACCAACTGGTTACAATGGTGGGAAGATGCACTGACTCGGACTACTAGATTTCTTAGAATCTACGGCGCCAGCTAGCAAAAATTCAACACCGCTCATACACTGCTAACACCTCATCTCTCAACCAGGCGACGGTGGCACTTCAAGGCGATCCCTTCTTTGACGCTCTGCAACTGCAAGTTATAACACTCTGACATCAAATCCAAATTGCGGACAACTATAATGCCAGAGGCGCTCAGATCCGAGCTCGGATGCATTGGCTCAAGATCGAGATCGAGTTTTGAAAAGAATTTTTCTCTCTCTCAACCGAAAGCCTTCTCAACAGATGCAAGCTATCATGGACAACGAAGCTCAAATTACTGACCCACAACTTATGTTGCAAGCTTTTGTGCGCCATTACAAGCTCATCTTTCAAGCTCAACCACCCTCCACACTCGTTGAACTACTCTTGACCAATGTTTGGGTGTTGTGCCACGTAGGCTTTCGAGAGGCTCGAAGGTGATCTCGCGAAAGAATGCTTACCATTGAAGACCTCCATGAAGCCACTATGCAAATGGCTAATGATAAAGCACCACTTGCGATGGATTCCTTTGTGAATTCTATAAAGATCTTTGGGATTCCGTTGGGCAAGACCTTCTTCAGGTCTATCTTGAAGGATTTGAGCCAATCCCAGGGCTACACATTAATAATGGAAACATTAAATTTATCCCTAAAGCGAGAGATCCCGAGAAAATCACTTGTTGGCGGCCGATTACTGTTTGAATGTCTCTGCAAAATCATTGCCAAAGCATTAGCTCTGCGACACGCAATCTTCGCTGTTATTATTCAGCTAGAGAAAACAAGCTTCATACAGGGGTGTTTCATCCTAGATAACATCATCACAGTGTGGGAAGGCATGGAATGGGCTCGCATATCTCATCAGGCCGCCATGTTTATCAAGATTGACTTTGAGAAGGCTTATGATCGGATTGAATGGCCATTCATTCTTGCCATGCTTCAGGCCCTTGGCTTTGGACCCATTTTTATTCAATTCGTCAATATGCTTTTTGCAGATGCTTCTGCTCAAATTTCTATCAATGGCCTCAGCTCGAGCCCTTTGGACTTTTCTAGTCTTTGACAAGGTTGCCCTCTTACCCCTGCACTGTATGTACTGGTGACCAAAGGCTTTGGTTATCTCTTAGCTCATGCCAAAGCACAAGGTCTTGTTCGTGGAATCTCACTGCCTGATGAGCCCAATTCTCAGCTCCTCAATGGGCATTTTGCGGACGATTCCTTCCTTACACTTATCGAGGATGAGAACAACATTTGCAATGCTATGCAATGCTTGGATACTTTCTGCCTAGCTTTTGGCTCATCCATTCAATGGCGAAAACCCAATGTTACCGTGCAATCTTTCCTTCTTGTGTCGACTGGCTTGCCACATTTGATTGGAAAATTCTACAGCATGGTGAGATTTTCAAATTTCTAGGTATTCCTTTTGCTTTTCAAGCCTCCTGGTTGAACTATGGCATTATGTCATTCAACGGGTGGCAAAAAAACTAGAATATTGGCTTACTAGGCCTTTGTCTCTGGCTGGCAAATTCCAAATCTGCTCTAAAGTTCTTGCTGCAACCCATGTCTACTACTCGTCTTGTTGGGTTCCTTCCAAAGCCTCCATTCAGAAGCTTGAAAAACTGCTCAAAGCTTTCCTATGGGCTAATGCTTCTACTAGCAAAGGTTTTCATCGAGTAGCATGGGATATATGTTGTTTGCCTCACAATTCTGGAGGCCTCAGGCTTATTCACATTCAACGCCAAGGGCAAGCTCTTTGTGCTAAGTGGATTATTAGAAGCATCATTGTCAAGAAGCTTGGAAAGTTCTCATACGACATGGCATTGTGGAAGGCTCTCCTTATGGCCACCCTACGTGGAAAGGCTTAGGGTTTGTCAATTTGCTCATCACTCCTGTGCCTGTCAAAATTGTTGGCACTTTTGTGCTTAAAAGTATTTGGAAAGCGTGGGAATGTGTCAAACCTTGGATTTTATGGAAAGGGGATGGCTTTCGTAATGGGTTATCTCTTAACCAACAATCTCTCTGGTGGTCGCCGATTTTTCAATCCCAAGATCAATGCTTAACAGAGGTCCCGGAATCTCTGTGCTCAAATTCTTCAAGCACGAAATTCACACCATCGAGGACTTCTTCTACAAAAACACGCAATCCTGGTTATCTTGGTTGGATTTTAAAGCTTTGTTTCGGATTTCCAACCAAGATCAAGATACTTTCAATACTATGATCAATTTGGTTCTTGATCACATGCTACATAAGATTGTTGTGCATTCCTCTCACCCATGGTGGACAAACTGGAAGTGGTATGCTGATACTCCTTTCTATAACTACAAAGCCAAAAAAGGCTATCGATGGCTCTCGCCCCATTTGCCCATGGTGGACAAGCTTAATACTCGTTGCGAAATTCAAGCCACTCTATCTACCTGGGGTAGACGATTTGAGATTGTTTGGACTATATGTGTGGAGCCCAAAATTGCTCATTTTCTTTGGTGTATTCTACACCAAGGCCTTCCTATCAGGGCTCGTCTTGTTCAAATTGTGATTTCAGCTCCCAATTGCCCCTTATGTGGGCATCTGGAAACGCTTTTGCATGTCTTTTGGTTCTGTCCCAAAGCTCAAATTTCTGAACTGGATCTATTCTTATTTTTTCCTCATGGCCCCACTTGTTTCACTTGACAACATATCCTCTTGGGAGATAATGTCTACACTGAAGCAACTAAATAGGTAGTCCGAAGTCGACTAATGGGTTTCCCATAACAACCGAAAAGTTACCCATAGCAATCGAGGAACGCTGGAGGATCAAAGGATTAGTGTTGAACCTTCTTTATCATAACATGGGATGATATCGGGCATCATGAATGGGATGAATTGATCTCCATGTATCCTTGTGATATTTTTTGTAAAAAAATAATCACTTATGCATCATGATACACACTCACTAGCTCAACCGCCCTTATCACATTAAGGAAATGTATGACATCATCAACACGAATAAATGATTCAATAGCATCATCGACCAAGCCCTCCCCGAGTCAGTGCCTTTGCTACTTGAATACGTACTACATTCTCTTCAACACGTGAGGCAAACTCAACAGATCACTCAACGCTTTGAATGTTATCTAGTAGGACATTTACAACTTCTACATTCAAGTTGAACTCCTTAAAGATGGAAAAAGCATCCTCATATAACATGTCTCCAACAACAATTTCCCAACCATAGGCCATCAAAGTTGTCTAATATATTAATGTAGTCCATTACACATGATTTATCAACATCATTAGCAAGTAACAATGAGGATATTTTACGATTAGGATTTGCACTAAATGTAGAATTTTGTAGAATAATTTTCTCTAGAAGCTCAATTAACTCACGTGGCGGGTTAGTAGTCATAAATGCTTTCACCAGTAGGGAAACTTGATCTGGATTCTTAATTTCGTAGGAAGTTGATACAACTTTATCAATAATTTGGTTATAGAAAGGATTTTCTGGATTAAGAATTGTTTCCCAAATCTCGGTTCCTCTCGCTTTCAATGACATATCTCAAACAAAGTGTGCCATACTAATTGGTAAGAAATCATAATCGTTGGCTTAGTAAACACTACTTGTATATAACAAATCTTTTTTATTACCTAGGGATATACCTTTCTTGGAGCTTGAACAGAGAATTTTTATTTGTAACATTAATAAGTTATTCATCACATTGTCCCCACATGTATACAACGAATGCCGAATCGGATCCCTTTTCTCATAGTATTTACCCACCATATGGAAGTCATATCATGGATTTTAAGTGAGGAAATGCTCTAGATTATTATTTGTATCGATAATGATTTTACCCAAGCATTGTGTACATGTACATTTTGGCTTCCTTCACTCACAAGATGTTTCAAAATTTCATCAAAGAATCAAAGTCTATTTCTCGGGAGAAATAAACATAAACAATTTTTTTAATCTTAATATAGAAAACGTTATAAAAATTAATATGCATCTTTCAAAGTTATTAAGTTTACCTTCTTTCACATTCTTCAACAAGTGGTTCAAAAGGCGAGAGAACGAAAACATAGTATAAGACCTTTGATGAGGTCCTCTTGACAATCATCATCAAGCGACTAACCAACAACTAAATGAGTATTTCTTGGATTTACCTAATCAACAATAGAAAATAACAATTTAATATTAAATTAAATGCACAAAACTCCACTAAAAATGATGAACAATTCCCATTGTTGTAATCCTTTCTTAAATGTGATACAAATCTATGATTAATGTTTTATCCATAAATTTGAATGCCATTTATAAGTAACTAAGATTTATCTAGTATGGATATAAATTATTTTAGTGTTTGCATAAAAGTCTTTCATATCATTAAACAATAACATGATAAGGATGGCTAGTTTATTGTAACTACTTTTAGAATACTAAATCTCTCGATACCAATGGCTTATAACTTGCGGATGTTATTACATAAGTAAAATCTTAAGAGTAATTATTCAAATTAATCGGATTCTTGATTTCGGTAGGAAATTGATACAACTTTATCAATAATTCGGCTCGAAAGGATTTTCTCGGATTAAGAACTATTTCCCAAATCTTAGGTTCCATCCGTTCAATGACATATCCGAAACAAAGTTTGCTATACTAATTGGTAACAAATCATAATTGTTGGCTAAGTAAACACTACTTGTATATAATGATCTTTGTATTTCCTAGGAATATACCTTTCTTGGAGCTTGAACAGAGACTTTATATTTGTAACAATAATAAGTTATTCATCACATTGTCCCCACCTGTATACAATGACTGCCAGAGTTGGATCCCTTTTCTCATAGTATTTACCCACCACATGGGAGTCATAGCATGGATTTTTAGTGAGGAAATGCTCTAGATTATTATTTGTATTGATAATGATTTTACCCAAAGGCATTGTGTACATGCACATCTCGACTTCCTTCACTCACAAGATGTTTTAAAAATTTCATCAAAAATCAAAGTCAATTTCTAGGAGAACCAAATAAACAAAAATTGTAATCTTAATATAGAAAACTTTATAGAAATTAAAATGCATCTTTCAAAGTTATTAAGTTTACCTTCTTTCACATTCTTCAACAAGTGGTTTGACATGTAGTAGAGAACGAAAAATAGTAAAAGACCTTTGATGAGGTCCTCTGACAATCATCATCGAGCAACTAACCAACAACTAAATGAGTATTGCTTGGATTTACCTAATCAACAATAAAAATAACAATTTAATATTAAATTAAATGTGCAAATCTCCAATAAAAATAACAAAAATTCCCATTGTTGTAATCTTTTCTTAAATGTGATACAAATCTATGATTAGTGTTTTCTCCATAAATTTGAATGTCATTTATAAGAATTAAGCTTTATCTAGTATAGGTATAAATTATTTTAGTGTATGCATAGAAGTCTTTCATATCATTAAACAATAACATGATAAGGATGGCTAGTTTATTGTAACTACTTTTAGAATACTAAATCTCTCTCGATACCAATGGCCTATAACTTGAAGATGTTAGGACCTCTCGGATATTTATATTACATAAGTAAAATCTTTAGAGTAATTATTCGATTATTGGATTTTATTTGGCCTAAAATAAGAAGAAAATTGACACTCGAATGCTTAAACATCGCTCAATATAAACATGGAAGGGTCCTACATTTTGTACATAACCTTCAATGTATCACACCATATTGTTTATATATAATTAATGAGTAAGATCTTATATGAATCTAAATTGATCACAAACAGCTATTAGTGATGAGCATCTAGAAGTTTTGCTTCCACGAGAAATTTCTTTGTATTTTCAGCGTCATAGAAATTATAATCTCTTGTCACATATTCCACCTCTTTGATTTGCCCAGTTTGGTTGCTCCTTCAATGTATTTAAAATGAATGTCCGGATCCTCGCTGCAAATGAGATCCAATTTTTAAGTAACTATATAAAGTGAATGGTCCATATGTCGCTTCGTACTATTTTCCCCTCCAATAGACATTGGTTATCAAATTTTTAATTATAAAGAGAAACAATGTGACAATCCATAATCAAATCAATTAGCAGGATAACTAACAATTTATTTTGGGTTTTGTAAATGTTGAGAGCAAAGTGCCAAAGACTAATTGAGGAGGAAAACAATCAAGGAGGATTTGTTTGGAGGCTGGTCTTGCAAGGGGGATGAGATTCGTGAGACAAGTTCTTGGAGGTTGTAAGAACTCGTGGCTAGCTGGAGATCACAATCTTGTTGAAAATGGAGCTCGTGTGAGTGGCATGTAGGAATTTGAAACACAAGCACCGAGAAGGGGGTGAATTAGTCCAACCAAAATCACACCTTAATCCCCTTCTCAAAAACATTCACTAAAAGCAACTCGAATTAAAAACATATGCAACACACAAGTAACCAAGAAGAGAAAAGAAGACAAGAAAAGTTTGCTTAAGTGGGAAACCCTCATGGGGAATAAAACCCACTCATTTTATAACCAACAACCACCGATTACAAAATGTAATTTAGCTAAGCACCCAATTAACAAGGAACACCCATCCGTGAATCTAGCTAAGCACCCACTCACAGAGGAACACCAATCCCCCGAATTCACCCAACTACAACTAGGTATCTATAGATTTTACAATCATGTCATAATATTCCACTTCTACATAAACTCCATTCAAATGTTCATTAACAACAACCACATTGTTGATTCAGTATTGCAATCAAGTATGGTCTGTATAAGATGAATGTGCCCAACCTGCATTACAAATCCAACAAAACACATACAAAGTCATGAAATCATTTCAAATAACACATCTGCATCTAAAATACAGTAAAATTCTAGCATTAAGGGTCATACCTTACGCATAATGTCAACCACACATGTATGATCCACTCTAAGAGCAAGGAAATTTAGTAGGTCATTAATAAGGT
This sequence comes from Taxus wallichiana var. yunnanensis, assembly GCA_018340775.1. Lineage (NCBI taxonomy): Eukaryota > Viridiplantae > Streptophyta > Pinopsida > Cupressales > Taxaceae > Taxus > Taxus wallichiana. Next base: position 1,208,921 of record CM031241.1, on the reverse strand, counting down.
ATGGGTGTTCTTTCCGATAAAAGTGAACAACCTTGTAGTACAACTCAACATTGGCCACTTTAACTACGACATATTTGAATTGCATATGATCCCATGCTTTCGAGAATGGTTCATGATTGTGGTTTCAACATTTTCATATTCATCATATTGAATATATAAATATGTAAGCTTCTTCCAGTGTTATTGCTCATCACAAATCCAGATGAGCTTGGGAATGTTGAGTTGTGTTGAAAATAATTTTATATGTTCCATGAGCTTGTCTGGACGATATCTAGCATATAGGATTCCCAACTCTGTAAAGATGCCCATATGTGCACGCTCTAATCCCAAGCCACTTTCCATCAAAGATATCAGTTCATCATAGCGACCCCTGTTTTGGTAGTAATCTCTGACCTCTTCCAAATCATCCACCTCAAACAAAAAAATTAATTTCTTGACTTCACAGTAACAAAGAAAAGGTAGAGGCATACCTTTCCAAATTATTATTCAAAGAAAAAAGTGACTTAGATTAGGGACATTAATATATGTATTGGTTGATTGTGATTAGTGACTTAGATTAGAGCCATATGAAAATGAATTTGGTAAAATCCAAGACCAAACCAATTACCTATACAATAATGTTCAAGCCACATATTTGAGCCAACATAAACTCCTCGGCATCAACACAAGCAAAATATACTTCCTTTCATGTCTTTGAACTGTTTGCCTTTCGCAAACAACATCAATGTCAGTATGAAAATGACCAAGTTTAATGAGTGTGTTAAAGCAAGTTTTGCCCAGTTGGAAATAAAAGTAAAAATTATCTTTGTAGCCTCATAAAGAGCTTCATCGAATATAATGTCTCCCACGCTTTGAAGATTAGCAACATTTGGTGATAATATAAATTAGCGATATGGATTACCGCATGGGATTAGCGGTATAAATTTTAGATACCAAGTCGAACTAACCCCATCCATCAAAAATTGAAGCTATATTGACGATCTTTTCAATTCAAGTGGTCAGTAGTATAATTTAAGACCATATGACCAAATTGGTTCTCTTGATCCACTTATATCATTAAAAAAGCAATTACGTAAAAATCTATCATCAGTATGTTCTACCAACTTTAAGTCCCCTCACTCATTTTTTTCAAAATGATTTAAAAATCTTATAACCACCACTGGTTAACATCATTTCCATGAATAATCATTCAATCAGTAAATAAATAATAAACTAACCTTAACATTCCTTATGTAGAAGGCGTCAAGTCACATGACCTAATGTAAAGACAATAACCTCAAGGTAGAAGGAGTTTCCTTGAGCTCATGTGGTTTCGCTTACACCTAGCTATAATGTTGACATTAAAGATGGAGAGACCTCAACCTATGATGATCAAGAGCATGAATGAAAATCCTATGTCATTACACCACCTCCCAACATCAAGCATTTATCTCGAGAAAAGATTGAAGGGAGTTCACAAACTTACATGAAAATATGCATAAGTGATAACTAATGTACAAAGAAATTATAAGGCTATATGAGGAGATCAATCCATCCCATGCATGATGCCCGATATCATCCCATGTTATGTTAAAGTAGGTTCAACACTAGTCCTTTGATCCTCCGGTGTTCCTCGATTCTACGGAAACTCACTGGTCAATCGGACTACCTGCTTAGTTGCTTCAGCCGTCTTGTGGAAGCTACAAATAGTTCTCCAAGATGTTATAGGCATCATATAGATCATAAATGAGGGATGCAAGGCTTCAAGGACACTACTCGGTAATAAGTATCTTCATTTTGTTTCAACATACAAGTTTTTCAAGATTGCATAAGAGAAAACCAATGTACAAAAAAAAAAATCATAAGGCTACATGAGGAGATCAATATGGATTAGCGGTATGAATTAGTTATATTGGTTAGCGAACGATATGGATTAGCGATACTAGTTTGTGAACGATATGGATTAACGATATGGATATTTTTGTGTTAGCGAACTCTATGTTAGCAAACTCTATGTGTTAGTGAACAATAACGTAAAATTGTTTCCTAAAAGATAAGGAAAAAAACGTAAAACATAAGAACAACAACAAACTACTTTATGAGAAGGGCCAAATGAGGTGTAATCAAATACAAATGCAAAAACAACTAAACTATGATTATAAAGAAATAACCAAACAAAATTTTAGGGTGATATGTAGGTATTGCTTGAGAGTGATTCAAGATTGAGTTTTGGGATGCAGGGAGATCAAGGATCACATTCTATGGTGGGTGAGTAAAATGTTGTAGACACTCAAATATACCCAAAGTGAGCATGTCTCGATAAGCGATTTCTACCACCATTACCCTTGACCACTTGTCTTTTGGTTACATATTTCCAACGTTGGTATTTGTTGTCTTGGTTAACTTGTCTTCCGTTGGAGCTTTATTTTCACCAATGGTAGTTCCACCGCAGCAGAAAAGGAGCACTAATAGCAAAAGCCATACCCGTTCATGTGGAGAGGGAGGAGGAAACACCAACACAAACATGTTTCCACTTTTTCTAAGCAAGAATCCATAGTTTCACAACGTAATATTCTCGACATATTTTTGCTTTGAATATCAAAATATAACTCAACTAATCCTTTAACTCATTATTCATTTATCTACAAATTTTCTTCTAAGTTAACATTCTAAATCACTAAAAGATAACTTTTACTTTCTCAAAGCCGAGTTTAAGTATTTTGTATAATTAATCTATGATTAATATTAAAATAATTTTTTTGAAGGCATAAGGATTATAGTATAATTTTGAACAAAATATAATCTTCTAATATGACTAGCAATCGCATGTGTACAATGCAATGTGAACGCTTAACGATATATGTTATTTGATTTAGAGGGATAGTTTTTTTAGTTGATTTTGTTTAAACTACAAAGAAAAGAAAGAAAGAAAATAGAGGTGAAGAATAAGGTCGGTGTCCTAAAGCCCCGAATGTAAATTGAAAATGCTTCCTCGATGGTAGGGATGGGTGATAACTTATGTTTTTTTACCTGTAAATCTTTGGGCTTTTCATAAAGGGTGGAACTTGAAAAAATCCGCATATGTTGACAACATATGAACTCATGACACGTGGAGAAGACCGTGTTATATATTTTTATGTATTTTAGAATTAAGTGCGTGCTCTTCCTAATGATTAAAAATGAAGTCTCCACGCATGTAGGTACCTAGTACAAGTAGAAATAGAATCGTCCCACCCGCGTTCGATCCCGAATCCCTGCATTAGTAACAAGACTCTGTTTGGGACGGGAATTTTCCCGTCTTCTAATGACAAATCCTGCACTGTGGAAGATGAAAAATTTATCGAGAGCCGACTAATTGAAGACTGTGTAGACGAGAGGCGACGGAAATAGAAACTCCGAAACACGTCAGCTGCAACAAAATATCCCGTCCGACTCGGAGGACATGGTTTTATACAAGGTTTTGAAAGAGGCGACGCATAAGGGGTGGACATCGTTTACCCCAAAGGAAACGACCCCTGCAATTTCCGTCAAGAATCAGACAATTTCCCTTCACGAGATGGAAACTCATTCTCGTGAGAAGCCGATAAAGAGCAAAGACACATTATACAGGCCAAATGTTAGTCAACGACAAGGAGCTGGTCAAAGAGTTGCCCATGGATTATGTCCCCTAGTGCTACCAATGGTGTCATGTCCACATTGCTCTTCATAAGCAGTTGGAGAAGATTCTCGGAATATCCACTCACCATGGCAACGCCTACTTCATCTTTCACCACCGACGTGCTCCGTGAATATCGAAGATTCCAAAACACAATCTGGGGAGGATCCCCATATCCTACCTTCTTAAACTTACCTTTTATCACACTGTAATCTGTTCTCCACGGTTTAGCAGAAGCCTAGTCGAATTCCATGTCACTGAAAACAAATAACTATTTTATCATCTTCTCCCTCGCCAGCTTACATTTGCAGGCCATTCCCAATATCAGATCAAAAACTTTCTGAAAATTCATATTCACATCCCACTGCATTTTTTCTGTAAATTTATATTTCTCAACCAGAGACTCACCCTGAACAAGGTGCAGTTGAGGATTCTTGTTGAAGGTGATGATGTGGCCTCTCCACGGCTCCTCGCGAAATATCTGGAGGATGAAAAACACACTATAAATCTTCTGCGTCGGGCCGGGAGCTTTGTTCGTTTAAATTTAGGGTTTAATAATTGTGCAAGATGGATCTTCTCCTTTTGAGCCTCCCTGTCGGCCATTCTTTTCTTAGTCTGTTTGGGTCCTTGCAGGAGATGGAGAAATATCTCTGGGAGATCTTTGAGGCAACCAAATTTGGCGAAGACGGTGACATTAGCAGCTAGGGTTTTATGGTGGTGAGAATGCATCCAACAGGCGGGCGTATAATCCCTCTTGATCAGATTTTCTAGGCTCTCGAACAAGGGGCAGGACAGGGACTCATACGATGAGGATACAGGGAATATTGGCCAGGGGATTATTTAAACTGGTTGTAGAAGCGATTGGAATAGAGCATCAACTGGAACAAATTTGAGACACTGAAGAGTCCAAGAGCATTGCGGTTAACTGCATTAATGAAGTTGCAGAGCATTTTACCAAAATAATGTATCACCGTAATTAACTTAAAACAGTCATTCTTTGGATAACCCATTTAACATTGATGCTCCCTACCTCTTATGAATACTACGAAATTTCAAATTGTATTCTATCTTCTTTATTGATAGATTGTGAAATTTGAATATTTTTGGTCAATTGGGTTGCTACAAGCCACCAAACATTGTGCAGTTTCACTTATGTGAATGCCACCTATTGGCAACCAATTCCACAGATATGGATTATAGCTCAGTTGTTGGATCAACTGTATTATAATTTGAAGTGCAAGATTGTCGTTATCAATATTTTGGCATTGCTTGCTCCTGTTATAGAGGAATATTGTTAATTAGCAATTTGTCATCGAGCATATCTAAAGGAGGCCATAAAGATGGTATGTCTCCTATCAATGCTTCCTTTAACGTCAAAGACTCGCCAAATTATTTGAAGTATTTGGAAGACCATACCCGTTAAGCTATTCCCACCCAAATATAGACTCTTATATGCTAAATTTCTAGGGACATTTCTTACATCCTAGTCATCAAGCACTCATCGAATTCACTACATAAACGACTCAACCCAAATTAGCAAACACTCAAAACTCGCATAAGCTAATCAAAATCTCATAAAATATTGTAAAATATCACCGAGAATTTATAAGGAATGCATTTGACTCGGTCCCTAACAGAATGAAGGGGCAGAGTGAGATTCTCCTAGGCCCTCAACTCTAAAAAAGAAGGTCATATAAAAATAGTACTCTTCAATATACGTATACTTACCATCAAGCCAAAGAAGGCATGAGTAGAAGATCCCACTTCTTGCTTCACTATGAAAGGATAATCCAGGGGACATTTCTTGTATCCTAGTCATCAAGCACTCGTCCCAAATTCACCGCATCAACCACCGACCCAAATTAGCAGACACTCAAAATTGCAAAAGCCAATCCAAAACCTCAAATAATCGTATCATATCGAGAATGACAAAATGTCTATCTCAGTAATTGCTATTCTCACCATGATAATCCAACACACTCGATTTATTCTTAAGAAGAGCAATGTTAACAAAGAAGCACCTTAAAAAAGCTTACACAAAGAAACAAGTTGCAGAGGTCTGAAATTTTTAATAGTTTCAAAAGTATAGTGAACCCTCAAGATCAAATTCATCTCAAAAAGGCAAAATAGAGACAAGACAATTGAAAACAACTTTTGTAAATGTTTCGCTTCAGGAAGTTGTTCTACAAATGCCGTGGATTTTTTAAGAAATCTTTGTTGTGTATGTCTACCTTTATCTTGCAGAGAAATGGACGGAAATGTTTTTAGATTAGCTACTCGTAGATTTGGCTTGAGTGATGTCGGCTTCTCATGTTTATTATGTGACTATATGTTTTGCAGTTTTAGATTTTGATTTCGAGAAGTTCTCGCTCAAGATCTCTTTCAAACCCGAATGTCTACGCTTGCCTTGTGTGTGGAAAGTACTATCAAGGCAGAGGTCGGAAATCCCATGCCTATACTCATACCCTCAAGCAGTCACCATGTCTATATCAATCTCCGCACAGAAAAGGCATATACTTCAGTTGAGTTACCACATCAATAAGCGTGCGGATCTTGCCGACAGTGCGTGACAACCGACTGTCGTAATTTTTAGTGATTTGTGGAGGCTTCTGTGAATCTTTGGAGATATATTCATATACGAGCAGTCTCTGATCGCCTTCTGCACAGAAATCCCACATTCGAACCATGTTCAGGGAATGGATTCACCCTCTTCCACCGAGAATTGTTGATCCTCATGTTGATCCTGTAGACAGTCCCCCTGTACACTACCCCCGAATCTGCCTTCCCCCATTATGTGCTGAAGTTATTACCGACGACAGTCCAATGAAGGAATTTTGGGCTTCTTTCCCGTTTGCAGAGACCTTCACATACATGCAAATACATGATTCTGGAGACCAGTATCCCTTCTACAATATCCCGTACTGATACACACAATTCTAAATTACGGCGGATTCGAAAAAAAAAAGCAGTTAAAAATATGATCTTAAAAATAGAAACGAATCAAAAATTGCATGCACAGTAAAAACGACATGCAAACAACATTGCCAAATTTAATCTCGCTTTGAAAACGTCCTAAAAGGTCACAAATTTAGGACACCGTAGAAAGCGTCCTGAGGTCCTCTACCATAGGGGAACGCTTCGATGTAATTACTATTTAGGCCGAAGGTGTTCCCCATATAGGAAAGGCCCTTCCGGATATTTCGCAACTATGTTAAATTTGACATCCGTTTGGACGTTTTTCCAAGGCAATTAAACTTGATGGCCGTTTTGGGTTTTTTTACATTGTGGTAATTGTGATCAGAAGCCGCCACGTCAGATTTGCAGGATGCCCTGAAACAGTAAAGCACAGGAAGATCTTGACACGCATATCGGATGGGAACGAGTAATAGAGGAACCAGATCTGCAGGAGTTGAAATACTTGCAGGAAATCGTGAAAGAAACGATTCAGCTGTATCCAGCGGGACCTCTGTTAGTTCCTCATGAATAGACAGAGGACTGCATTGTTGGCGGATATCATGTCTCCGCAAGAACGTGACTTCTAGTGAATGCTTGGGCAATCCAGAGGGACTTGGTCGTATGGGAGAGACCCACAGAATTCGACCCAGAACATTTTCTGAAGGGCGAGAGAGAAATTGATGTAAAAGGGTAAGATTTTGTTAACAAGAAAAAATTGACATAAATCAATAGTATCCATTTACCTTAATCCATTGTTGGTGTGCAAAACATGTGTGATAAACAAAATTACTACTATTTTAAATATACAACAAAACAACAGTGAAATATAGGAGCACGAACTAATCATAGCCATAGTGCTTGACTTGAAGATCTGTATTAGAGTGCATGATCTAAGACACAGTCGGGCATTGGAAAGTATGAAGATTGGGTGGCTTGTCAATTTTTTCTTTTACATTTCTGCTATGGTAGGGACAACTTTGCCAGCATATTTTTCCATAAATTCTCTTAGAAATTCCTCTTTATGCACTCTGCTCTTTCCTTTAAAAAATTTCCATACAAATGGGCAGATAACTTGGGATATCTTTGTAGCCCATTTGTGTAATTCACATAGTACAGACCAAATTTGGATGTATATCCCGACGTCCATTCAAAATTATCTAGCAGTGACCAAATAAAATATCCACGTACATATGCTCCTTTCCTGAAAGCATTTCATTCACCTTCAAAGTTAGTATAAATGGTGCAATCATCTTTTATGATCATAACAATCTAACACTTAAGAAAAGGCTTTCAGTGCGTAGATTACACACCTTATTGCTTTTGCTATGTACTTGAGAGTGTCTTCAATGTAATCTACTCGAAATGTATCATTCAACATTTGTAAGAAAGGGAGGTTGTCAGTCCATTGATTACCTAAACATGGTAGGAAAAAAACATAGTTGGCATGCCAAACTTGTGGCTTTCGGGCGTGCTTCCATACACAAGTACAGACAGAGAAGTATGTTACCATTATAGACATTGTAGACATATAGAGAAGTGTACTATAAGAAGACATTAATCCATCCCGATGATGGGTTGAATGGCATGATCCGAAACATGAATGTATTAGTAAAAACAACATAAATTTATCCAGAAATCTCTCTTCTAATTTTATGGACTGCAAAAGCCTCTATTCTTTAAAGTATACCATTTTCAGGTACACTAGAGAGATATGTCACTGATAGGAGGAGAGTACTATATCTGAGTTGTTACTTATCTAATCAGAATGAAAAAAGGAGATGGAGACTAAAAGCGTACAAGATATGCTTAACTCAACAAATGTTGGTACTGAAGATAGGATGAAATGGTTTAAAAACAGAAAATTGCAGAGGTGTACTTGCTCGAAAAACCAAGAGTAAATAATGACTTAGTACACAAGAGGGTAATAGAAGCTCTGGGGAAAACTTTTGTATTAAAATTAGATGTTATCAACACGAGATTAATCTAATCATCACATAGTCATACTCTTATGACAGAAAATATCAATATATAAAATATGCATTATGTTGGTCAAGTTCAGTTCTCATCATCTTGGGGAGAGATGATGAGAACTTTTAATCTATGCTCATGTCTACTATACAAAAAGGGAAAAGTTAAAGATCAAAATATGTTATATTGCATTGTCCAATATATGTGTAAGTCAGAAGCACAAAATAAGGCACAGAATGTAACAATAGTTTACATAACCTTCTAAACAAGTGGCTAGATATATTTCATATGACTTCCTAACTTAAATTTAATCAAAATGCGAATAGATGTGGCAAAGCAAATCTCTACAAACATCAACCCTTTACTTCTTGCACGAGATTAAAAGACTAAAACTGGATTACATAACATCCAAATTGACAGAGAGCGAAGCAAGCTATAACAATTTCAGACACCATCACTAAACTTAGAGAATATGTATATGCTATGGAGAAATAATTATGAACTCAGATCATGCATAACATCATAGAATCATAACTCATAGTAGCATATAGAAACATGTCATATAATCACCACCAAAAATGATTCTTGATGAAATTCATATGTCATAAATTTGATCTAACTAGTCCAATCCATCTTTGCCCAAAACCTGAGGGAGGTCGATCATAAGGTGATGCCCTCAATGGAGTCGCCCTCTACTGCTTTGTTGCTCATATATACTTCTATAATATTTCATCTTCCTATTGGCTAAAAATATGCATGCCCAATCTCAGATACACTTCGATTATATGTGACAGTAATATTAAAAGATTGCTTCTTAGCCTCATCTCTTTCAATCACTGCCAAATCTCACTAAGTCTGGAGTCTCTCCACCTCGACAACTAATGCTTGGATCTGTGCCTCTGCTGCATCAAAATGAGCCTGTAAACCTGAAATAATTTGATCCTCCAGCGCATAATCCATAATTTAGTGGGTGTTTTGAGACATTAATTAGAGACAAAAATATATTTTTGTCTCTAATTAATACACCCACTTACTTTTGTCTCTAATACCCAAAAAAAAACAAATTTTAACTAAAAATACTCTATCTTTTGGGCGGCATGCAAAGTGCATGAGAAAACTACGGGAAAAATAAATGCCAGGAAAATGGAAAATTGCATTCGGGCGCGGGAGGGAATTTCATTTTCTCATGCAAATGCAGATATCTAGGTATCCGCAGTATCCAAAGGCAAATATCCAGTGCGAGGAGGAGGACGATCAACGTATCCGCTTATATTGATCCAATTCTTTTTCCTTGTTTTATTTTTTAGTGTTTCCTGGTTCAATTCTTTGTCCCTGTTTTATTTTTAGTGTTTCTGGTTCGATGGCGGCCGCCTCGTCATCTATACTTGTTTTGGCGCTCCCATCACCATGACTCGCAGTGGTGACAAACTCTGCGAGATCGCTTTCTTTGACTCCCATGTTGGAAAAATTCTGAGAATGGGCTCCTATGCAGATATATAAATACATCTGCCATGGCTTGGGCTTGGCAATCCGTTGGGTAACAGACATCCAGATCATCAAATAGCCCGTGATGTTCATGAAGGCTCCTATGCCCAGAACCACCTAGGGAGGAGTGATCTCATTGATCAACCCAGACACTATTCCAACATTCCCTCCTAGATCCTTGAAAAACCCTAGCATGGTCAGTGTTTCCTGATCATAGTCTAACACAGTTTTGATTTCTTAAAAATATATACCAAATATATATGGCTCTGTTTTTCAATTGGAGAGCTCTGTATCCTTGTGGTGCTGTAAGGGTTTCCTTGTTTTATGCATTATCGTCTGCTTTGCATTCGTTTTTCCCGAGCTCGAATT